>JAHLJT010005437.1:2965827-3007296 GCA_031308135.1 Acheta domesticus | reverse complement strand
GGACAACAGCAAGCACTCGCGAGCGGCTACCAACAACGCTCAACTGCCGCCCCGCAACAGCAACAACCAGCGACAGCGATTAGCGACATAGCGATTGCGAATCGGACAGTTCTCATTCTACTGATAGTGAAACAGATGGAGAAATGGAGTCGGCTTCTGAGACTGTTGAAGGTCGTGAGGAGTTTTCAGTAAATAACACTGGACAGAAACAATTAGAACATCGTGAAATTCGCGAGGACAATAAATCGACCAGACATTCTAGTGGTAGTAATAAAAGAAAAAGACAAAATAATGATTTTGACGATGAAAATGATAGGCGAAGGAAAAGGAAAAACATAACCTCGCCTATTACTATAATAACATCGCTTATTAATGTAACAATTAAAAAACGTAAGGCGGAAAGTTAAATCTATTGATAAACCTACAGACTTAACAAGAAAATGAGATGTTAGAAATTATTGTTAAGCAATTTAACAGACATTTAGATAGACAATTTATTAATAAATTTGTCAATAGATTTAGTTTTTCATATGTATTTGTAGCAGTTTCATTTATAATTAAAAATATTATGTTAAGGCAGAGATAATATACATAATGTATTAACTAATATAATTTCTAATTTTAAACAATATCGGGAAACTCAAGAGTACAATGAACTGATTCAAAAACTATATGATTAGAACTTTTTTGACATCAGATGCTGTACTCTTTCACTCGATTTTTTTCTTTGGCATCTTCTAATTCTCAGAGAGAGAAAGTAAAAAGTGAAATTTATGAAATAATTAGAAAATATAAAAATAGAACAGATGAATATCAACAGAATGAAGAAATTATTTTTGAAAATATAATTGAATCGATGATTGTTGAAAGGAACTAAGTCCATATTTTTTCATTTTGGACTTTATGGTGATTTTGTATCATTTCATTCTTCTCCACCATTTAGTGAAGAATCGAACTTACTCCGGACACTACTTATGCTTTTTTATCAAGAAGACTCACAAGATTGAGAGTTGAAAGGTACCAAGTCCTTCACTTAGTTCCCTTCAACACTCAATGGAATGAGCATACGCGGTCTTTTGGGACGGTTCGCGCCTTTTTTCTCAGTCGTGAGCATAATGAAGACGCGCAATGTCTAGTGAGAGCGTAGGCTTCCGCGGCCGGAGTCAATATTAAGTTGGCTGTCCGGGTGACGCCGCGTCCATGGCAAAGGTGCCGACGTTTCGGTCGCCATTCTGCGACCTTCCTCATATTACGCCCTGAGGAAGGTCGCAGAATGGCGACCGAAACGTCGGCACCTTTGCCATGGACGCGGCGTCACCCGGACAGCCAACTTAATATAGCGCAATGTCTAATTTTCTAAAATCATGTCGTGACAAATATCAATATTAAACGATACTGTCTATTATGCAGCCTGTTAGAAAGAGATTCACGGCAAATGTAAAAGAAAATAATAAATGAGCTTGAAAACACTACGTAAACAGTAAGTATATTCCCGCTAATTCAGTAACCTTCCCGCCAAGACTCAGAAACGCGCCCTGAATGACATCGACGAGCATTAAGATTGACACATAAGTGGTTTGTCTTCTAGTAATTCATCATGTCTGATGAATCAGGAAAAGAAATTGCAATTTCCGATCAGGAAGAAGTGGCTGAGCAAAATGGCAGAAAACGTAAAAGAAACGAGATAAGTTATAAGAGGAATATTATTAAATATGCCATTGTAAAAGGAACCGAGTACAAAAATTACCGGGGTAACTTTGTAAAGGCTAAATCTGTTGGAGAAAATTGTGGGTAAGGAAATAATGTCATATTTTATTTTGTATTTCATTGTATATGCATTTTGTATTTATATTGAAAACATTTAGTTTAAAGATAAGATGGTTTTATTAATTTTTTTATTTCAGCTGCAAACTGAAATGTTATCATCGAGTTGGGGAGGATGAAAGGCTTGCGATTTTCAAGAAGTTCCATGATTTGTCATGCAAAAACGAACAAGACCTTCACTTACAACGACTCATTGAACATCATCCGGTGGCGCGACGACGTTCACAGAATCCTGCCCAAGAACAACCAAAAGGGAGTCTCAGAAGAGCATCTTTTAAGTATTTTGTGCTTAATAAAAGTACTCGAACCAACGTATGTAGAAAGGCTTTTCTTAATATGCATGCTGTAACACAAAAACGTGTGCATAGAATCACAAATTTACTAATTAAGGGAGATACACCTGTAGATAAGAGAGGCCTCAATCCCAAAACACATGCTATTTCTGGAAGAATATGCAGATCCATCAGGGAACACATAGAACAATTTCCAGTTAAAAAAACTCATTATGGGGGAAAAGAGATATCATATTTAGATTCACGGTTGAATGTAAAAATAATGCACCAACTTTTTAATAAGAAACACCCTGATGATGATGTGAAATATGAATTTTATTTAAAAATTTTCAATGATAATTTTACTTATCGTTTTGGAAGGCCTCAAATTGATGTCTGCAGTTCGTGTGAAGAACTACAAGTAAAAATTAAGTCGCCTCATTTATCAGAAAATGTGAAGTTGGCTGCTAAATCCGAGTTAACATTACATAAAGCAAGAGGTAAAAAATTTTATTCATCAATGGCAAAATGCAGTGAACAGTGTAAACAGAATGGTAACACTGTCTGTTTAGTGTTTGACTATATGCAGAATTTGCCGCTTCCTCATATTCCTGTACAGGAAATGTTTTATTTGAGACAACTGTGGGTTAATGTATTTTGTATACATAATCTTCACAATGACAGTTGCCAAATGTATATGTATCATGAAGGGATTGCAAAAAAAGGTGCGAACGAAGTTTGTTCATTTATTTTAGATTATATCCACGATTATGTTTCAGAGGACATTAAAAGGCTGCACCTTTATTCAGACAGTTGTCCAGCTCAAAACAGAAATCATTCGTTCATAAGAATGTGTTTAGGACTTGCAGAAAATAAGAGATTTTATGAGATAATCCATCGCTTCCCAATGCGGGGCCATTCTTTTCTTGCTTGTGACAGAGATTTTGGGCTCTTCAAAAGGAACATCAAGAAATATGATAGGATTTATACACCAATGGAATACTGTCAAATTATTGCAAATGCAAAAAAGAACCTTCTGGTAAAAATGGTCAATTCAAGTGACATACTTGATGTAAACAAATGGTGGCCAGAGCTCTATAAGAAAAATGCCCACAGTGATGAATCTTCTGGAAGAAGCATTCCAAGTAAACAAAAGATATCTTTTTCCCCAGCTTCGTACCTGCAATTCGAGTACTCGGCATCCCATCCTGGCGAGGTGGTAACTCGTCCATTCATTAATAGCTTTCTGAAGAACACCTTCAACCTATTACAACCCGGACGAGAGAAGTAACAGATATTTTTGCAGGAACTAATGCCAGCATACCCTGAAGGAAAAGTTCCCCATAAAAAAACGAAAATGGAAGATTTGAGAAAAGTGTATTGTTATGTTACGGCTCAGAAGACAGTAAAGAATTTTATGATAACGTGTTACAATGGCCTATTATTACTTAATACTTTCTTGTTTATGTATTGTACCATTTTTTGAACATTCTTTTGTATTTTGTTTCGCTTTTTAATAAAAGTTTCAAGAATTTTATGAAAACGTTTTTGTGTAAACCCTGATTAATGTTGAAAAGCACTAATTCCAAATTTTAAAAGCAGCATAAAATTGTTTCAACAGATGCAATTGATTATCTTTATAAATAAAGAAAATTGGGTTCCGTAAGAGAAGTATTACAAAGAAAAATAAATCGAAATTTCTTAAATAATAGGCCTAAAATCGGTTTTTTTTACTTTCCCAACAATTTGAAACTTAGGAGTTAGTGCCTTTCAACAATCACCGATTCAATTTCTTCCTGTCGAGATACTATTGATATACCTGTTAGTGCATCCTTTTTCAAAAAAGTGATATTTATAACAAATGTGTCATAATATCAAAATATAGTAATTCCAATTATAGCTTTAATAACGAAGCTGATTAATCTTTATGTTCTTTCCTTTAAAATTAAATCAAGATTATAATGCACGAAGGCGACGAAAGTTTAAATGTGAATATGAAAAAAAAATGAAAAAGACGATAAAGATTTAAATATTTATATATCGGACTTTATCGAGGAAACAAATAAATTATTATTATTATTTACAACTGTTGGGTCTGAATTAGTAATATATTGAAGTCAGGTTGGCCCCCTGCTGTTCGTTAGAAGAGCGTTGAAAAGAAAAAACCTTTGCCTGTGTCAGTTTGTTCAGTTGGTCGTTGCATCTCGTAGAGTGCAGATGTGAGTTGTATGTGTTGTGTGTAACGTGTGTTCGGAATGTGTGCCGTGTGCTATGTGTTCGGGCGGCGCCGCGGAGACGCCGGCGCAGAGCAAGCGGGACTGGCTCGCCCAGCTGCAGGTGCCGTGCCACTTTCTCACGGGGCCCGTACGTCGAGCGCCCAGCCCCGCCCTCCTCGCCCCCGCCGGCCAGCCCGACAGCACCGACGGCGACCGCCAGCGTTCACCCGGCGGCCCAGGACCTGTTCGCCGCCCTGCCCCGGCGCCGGAGGCGCTCTGCTTCCGACCCAGCCCCTGCCAACCCTGCGGGCAGGACAACAGCAAGCACTCTGCGAGCGGCTACCAACAACGCTCAACTGCCGCCCCGCAACAGCAACAACCAGCGACAGCGATAGCGACAATAGCGATTGCGAATCGGACAGTTCTCATTCTACTGATAGTGAAACAGATGGAGAAATGGAGTCGGCTTCTGAGGACTGTTGAAGGTCGTGAGGAGTTTTCAGTAAATAACACTGGACAGAAACAATTAGAACATCGTGAAATTCGCGAGGACAATAAATCGACCAGACATTCTAGTGGTAGTAATAAAAGAAAAAGACAAAATAATGATTTTGACGATGAAAATGATAGGCGAAGGAAAAGGAAAAACATAACCTCGCCTATTACTATAATAACATCGCTTATTAATGTAACTATTAAAAACGTAAGGCGGAAAGTTAAAATTATTGATAAACCTACAGACTTAACCCTCCGTGCACCACGTGGGTCTAACAGACCCCAGCAAATTAAAATGGCTGTAACGCTTTGAATATTCGCGCGGCGGCACTGACGCTTTGTGTAGCTGGAGGTGCGGTGTTGCCAAACCCCTTGCCTATCGCGATTAGTGATCGCCTGATCAGCGAAGAGTACAGACGGTTGTAAAGTGAGTCAGGGTCCCGCAGACCCACGTGGTGCAGGACGTTGTGTAAACGTAAGTAGTATTATTTATAAAATAGCCTATTTCTTCATAAATCTTACTTGTTTCGATTGTAAATTTATTAACGGGTGCTTAGGATTCAAAATGGCTTATCGGATGAGTGAAAATGAAATTGCATCCGCTCTTATGGAAGAAAGTGATGACGATATGGATGAGCTTTTTTCACCTGGCAGCGAAGACGAATCGGATCATTTGAGTGTTCAGTCTGAATCTGAAAGTGAAGAGGAAGCGGAAGAAATTATTTCGGGTGGTGAGTCTTCTACTTCAAATCAATTTTATGTTGGTAAAGATTGCAAAACAAAATGGCTAAAGAAACCGCAACGGACTAATGTTCGTACAAGAAATGAAAACATAATTACACATTTACCAGGAGTAAAGAGCCAATATAAAGATAAGACTACTTACTTGGATTGCTTTCAAGTATTTCTTTCTAATGATATACTAGAATTGTTGTAAAATATACCAATGAAAAAATATGCTTATCTAGACCACAGACATCAGACGAAAACCTAAATGCACTCTATGCAGAGACAACTAAATCTGAAACAAAAGCAGTTTTAGGACTTTTGTTTTAGCTGGATTGTTTCGTTCTGGTAGACAAATCTGAATGACTTATGGGCTCCTGATGGAACAGGGATAGAAATATTTCGATGCACGATGACAAAAAACAGATTTTCGTTTTTGCCTCAATAACATGAGATTTGATAACGCTGTGACTAGAGAAGAAAGAAGAAAGACTGATCGTTTGGCACCAATTCGAGACATATTTGAAATCTTCGATCAGAATTGTCAAAATGCATATACACCTTTTGAGTACCTAACACTCGATGAAGAGTGGTTGCTTTTCGAGGTAAATGTGGGTTTCGTCAATATATTCCATCAAAACCAGCTAAATATGGAATAAAAATTTATGCTTTGGTGGATGTTAAAACATTTTACACCATGCATTTAGAAATTATTGTGGTAAACAACCAGAAAATAGTCCTTTTGCTGTCAGCAACAAGCCCTTTGACCTCGTCGATCGTATGGTGAACTGTGTTTCTGGATCTGCGAGAAATATAACAATGGACAATTTTTCACTAGTCACGAAGCTACTGAAAATCTACAGCGAAAGCATAAACTAACAGTAGTTGGTACTTTGAGAGCCAATAAGACATGCATACCGCTGTGTTTCAAGCAACCACGAGAAACACATACTTCCCAGTTTGGTTTCCAAAAAGATATCACGCTGGTTTCTTATGTACCGAAGCCACGCAAGCACGTGTATGTCATGTCGTCTCTACACCACGACCAAGAGATAGATGAGATACCGGAAACAAGAGAAAACCGTCGATTATTACATTTTATAATTCAACTAAAAGTGGAGTGGATGTGGTCGACAAACTTGCCAGAACATACGACGTGTCTCGTAATTCCCGGCGCTGGCCACTCACAATTTTTTTTTCCATGCTCAATCACGCGGGAATCAATGCCATGATAATACACATGGTAAACAATGGACTTGAAAGAGTTAAAACGAATCATAGAAGGAAGTTTATTCGCAATTTGGGAATGTCTTTACTAGAAGAACATTTGAGAATTCGCAAAGACAATCGACGGATTCCGAAGGATTCTCGTAAGAGAATATACGACTTCCTAGGTGAAATGCCTCAGGAGCCGCCAAAAAAGAAACCGGGATCAAAGACAAGGTGTTCAGAATGCGATAGGAAGAAAGATCGCAAGACCAAGTACGGTTTGTGAGCGATGTGATGTGCCTCTATGCTTGGAGCACGCGCATCTTTACTGCAAAAACTGTGCAGAATATAACCAACCATGAACACACAAAGACTGTAAATATTTAAGTTGTTCTTACTATTTTTTTGTTTCTTATTATGTATACATTTAACTTAAACAATGTAAAAGTGCTTCTAATTACTTTCTCTAAATAGGCTAAGATATAGAAAAGTGCACTTCAAAGTTTGTAAAAAATACTACAATTTCTCTTTTCTTTGTATTTAAGTAGTAAATGATGATTTTATTTGACTAGTTTGTTTCATTTTTCTCCAAAGTAACTCAAAGTATTATCCGTACAGAATATAAACAAATAATTAAATATTACGCGATCTGTATTCCGATAATGAGTGGGGTCCAGGAAACCCACGTGGTGCAGGACGTAACTTTTATCCACGTGGTTTACGGAGGGTTAACAAGAAAATGAGATGTTAGAAATTATTGTTAAGCAATTTAACAGACATTTAGATAGACAATTTATTAATAAATTTGTCAATAGATTTAGTTTTTCATATGTATTTGTAGCAGTTTCATTTATAATTAAAAAATATTATGTTAAGGCAGAGATAATATACATAATGTATTAACTAATATAATTTCTAATTTTAAACAATATCGGGAAACTCAAGAGTACAATGAACTGATTCAAAAACTATATGAATTAGACTTTTTTGACATCAGATGCTGTACTCTTTCACTCGATTTTTTCTTTGGCATCTTCTAATTCTCAGAGAGAAAAAGTAAAAAGTGAAATTTATGAAATAATTAGAAAATATAAAAATAGAACAGATGAATATCAACAGAATGAAGAATTATTTTGAAAATATAATTTCTTCCTGTCGAGATACTATTGATATACCTGTTAGTGCATCCTTTTCAAAAATGATATTTATAACAAAGATGGCAAATCTCAAAAAATTGTAATTCCAATTATAGCTTTAATAACGAAGCGGATAATCTTTATGTTCTTTCCTTTAAAATTAAATCAAGATTATAATGCACGAAGGCGACGAAAGTTTAAATGTGAATATGAAAAAAAATGAAAAAGACGATAAAGATTTAAATATTTATATATCGGACTTTATCGAGGAAACCAATAAATTATTTATTATTATTTACAACTGTTGGGTCTGAATCAGTAATATATTGAAGTCAGGTTGGCCCCACTGCTGTTCGTTAGAAGAGCGTTGAAAAAAAGGAACGTTTGCCTGTGTCAGTTTGTTCAGTTGGTCGTTGCATCTCGTAGAGTGCAGATGTGAGTTGTATGTGTTGTGTAACGTGTGTTCGGGCTATGTGCCGTAATGTGTATGTATCAACAAATGTTACTATTCATTAAACAGTCGACTGAACACTGCGTTTACGGATTATTAAATCCCTAATTTCAATAAAAACAACCATTTGAACAATATGTATCCCACGAAACAAAAGGATTTGAAAGTATCACTAAATTTAATATTTGGATTAAAGGATAATATTTTATATTATATATATTTGTTAAAATTAAAAGACCATTTGTTAGTTTTAAAGAAAAGAAATTCATTGAAAATAATAGCAAACGGAGTGAATATTACGTTTAATTTGGAAATTTGCTTTATTATATTTTTTAAGGAAAATTAATTAGTATTGAAAATGATATTAAGTTGGCTTTATTAAGTACCAGTTATGAAAAAATGTATGCAAGAATTAAAGACAATTATGATTGAATCCAATATACCAAACAAATTTATTTTTGTCTTTATTTCATATTTTAATGTTATATTTGGAGTAATTCCTGTAACTTTTGTAAGCAATGATATTACTACTAAGTTTCGTGTAACTCCAGTGGAAGATTTTGAAACATTTAAAAAATATATTTGTGATATAAAAGAAAAGGAAAATATCGATCATACTTTAGAAACTCAATTAAATGAAATTTCAATTTTTGATTATCATAAAATATTAAATAATGAGTATATATTAGCATACGCTTTAATATACAGAAACTCAAATATTATTGACGATGAATTAGAAGTTTTACCTGATTTTTTCGTACCTATGACCCCAGCACATCAAATGTGTCCATCAAAAGATAATGAACCAATGACACCATAAAATTCAGATAATATAGATTAATCGTTCAAACCCTTTCAAAATGCAGCATAGCTCGAAGCTGATACTCGATATTCCCCGAAGGGTTAGTCAAATGTTCAAATGTGTAATATTAGCACTATTTAGCTGTGTATTATCAAATTTATTTTTGTCTTTATTTCATCAATCCTCAATCCTCACTCAAACTCATCACAATCCCTTCATTCGCCACCCCTCATGAAATCGATCGTGCCATAAACCATCTGAACTATCAAACCAAAACCGCCTATCACGAATCATCTCATAAACTCCCCGCCCCCTCCCCCGCCTCGCAAACACCCGTTGAGCTGATCCGCCTCATTCAGGAGCGCAGAAAGGCGCAGCGCGTCTACCAGCGCACGCGCGACCCCGACGCGAAGGCGGCGTTCCAAAGCATACGCAGGAAATTGTCTCGCCTCACGCGCGAGCACAGGAATGCGATGTGGGAGGAGTACGTCGAGAAATCGCAGATCAACAACGCCGAAGATCTGTGGAAGCTGCAGCGCGCCCTCCGAAACTCCGCCCCCGCAATCACAGCTCTCGAACGCCCGAACGGGCGCCTTCACGCCGCTTCACGCCCCCGCCCATCGCTAACCCGCTGCAGCTTCCAGCCACCGCCGCGGAAATTATCTTCACTCCTTCGCCTTCTATTGACATCCCGTCCGACTGGCACATCAAAGCGGATGAGGTTAGCGATCTAATTAAACAGACAAATGCAAAGAAATCGGGCGGCCCTGATAAATCACCGGAATCATGATTAAACATCTACCTCCATCTAATCTTTTATGTTCTTTCCTTTAAAATTAAATCAAGATTATAATGCATGAAGGCGACGAAAGTTTAAATGTGAATATGAAAAAAAAGAAAAAGATGATAAAGATTTAAATATTTATATATCGGACTTTATCGAGGAAACCAATAAATTATTTATTATTATTTACAACTGTTGGGTCTGAATCAGTAATATATTGAAGTCAGGTTGGCCCCACTGCTGTTCGTTAGAAGAGCGTTGAAAAAAAGGAACGTTTGCCTGTGTCAGTTTGTTCAGTTGGTCGTTGCATCTCGTAGAGTGCAGATGTGAGTTGTATGTGTTGTGTAACGTGTGTTCGGGCTATGTGCCGTAATGTGTATGTATCAACAAATGTTATATTCATTAAACAGTCGACTGAACACTGCGTTTACGGATTATTAAATCCCTAATTTCAATAAAAACAACCATTTGAACAATATGTATCCCACGAAACAAAAGGATTTGAAAGTATCACTAAATTTAATATTTGGATTAAAGGATAATATTTTATATTATATATATTTGTTAAAATTAAAAGACCATTTGTTAGTTTTAAAGAAAAGAAATTCATTGAAAATAATAGCAAACGGAGTGAATATTACGTTTAATTTTGGAAATTTGCTTTATTATATTTTTTAAGGAAAATATAAGTAGTATTGAAAATGATATTAAGTTGGCTTTATTAAGTACCAGTTATGAAAAATGTATGCAAGAATTAAAGACAATTATGATTGAATCCAATATACCAAACAAATTTATTTTTGTCTTTATTTCATATTTTAATGTTATATTTGGAGTAATTCCTGTAACTTTTGTAAGCAATGATATTACTACTAAGTTTCGTGTAACTCCAGTGGAAGATTTTGAAACATTTAAAAAATATATTTGTGATATAAAAGAAAAGGAAAATATCGATCATACTTTAGAAACTCAATTAAATGAAATTTCAATTTTTGATTATCATAAAATATTAAATAATGAGTATATATTAGCATACGCTTTAATATACAGAAACTCAAATATTATTGACGATGAATTAGAAGTTTTACCTGATTTTTTCGTACCTATGACCCCAGCACATCAAATGTGTCCATCAAAAGATAATGAACCAATGACACCATAAAATTCAGATAATATAGATTAATCGTTCAAACCCTTTCAAAATGCAGCATAGCTCGAAGCTGATACTCGATATTCCCCGAAGGGTTAGTCAAATGTTCAAATGTGTAATATTAGCACTATTTAGCTGTGTATTATCAAATTTATTTTTGTCTTTATTTCATCAATCCTCAATCCTCACTCAAACTCATCACAATCCCTTCATTCGCCACCCCTCATGAAATCGATCGTGCCATAAACCATCTGAACTATCAAACCAAAACCGCCTATCACGAATCATCTCATAAACTCCCCGCCCCCTCCCCCGCCTCGCAAACACCCGTTGAGCTGATCCGCCTCATTCAGGAGCGCAGAAAGGCGCAGCGCGTCTACCAGCGCACGCGCGACCCCGACGCGAAGGCGGCGTTCCAAAGCATACGCAGGAAATTGTCTCGCCTCACGCGCGAGCACAGGAATGCGATGTGGGAGGAGTATGTCGAGAAATCGCAGATCAACAACGCCGAAGATCTGTGGAAGCTGCAGCGCGCCCTCCGAAACTCCGCCCCCGCAATCACAGCTCTCGAACGCCCGAACGGGCGCCTTCACGCCGCTTCACGCCCCCGCCCATCGCTAACCCGCTGCAGCTTCCAGCCACCGCCGCGGAAATTATCTTCACTCCTTCGCCTTCTATTGACATCCCGTCCGACTGGCACATCAAAGCGGATGAGGTTAGCGATCTAATTAAACAGACAAATACAAAGAAATCGGGCGGCCCTGATAAAATCACCGGAATCATGATTAAACATCTACCTCCATCTAATCTTTTATGTTCTTTCCTTTAAAATTAAATCAAGATTATAATGCATGAAGGCGACGAAAGTTTAAATGTGAATATGAAAAAAAAAGAAAAGATGATAAAGATTTAAATATTTGTATATCGGACTTTATCGAGGAAACCAATAAATTATTTATTATTATTTACAACTGTTGGGTCTGAATCAGTAATATATTGAAGTCAGGTTGGCCCCACTGCTGTTCGTTAGAAGAGCGTTGAAAAAAAGGAACGTTTGCCTGTGTCAGTTTGTTCAGTTGGTCGTTGCATCTCGTAGAGTGCAGATGTGAGTTGTATGTGTTGTGTAACGTGTGTTCGGGCTATGTGCCGTAATGTGTATGTATCAACAAATGTTACTATTCATTAAACAGTCGACTGAAACACTGCGTTTACGGATTATTAAATCCCTAATTTCAATAAAAACAACCATTTGAACAATATGTATCCCACGAAACAAAAGGATTTGAAAGTATCACTAAATTTAATATTTGGATTAAAGGATAATATTTTATATTATATATATTTGTTAAAATTAAACGACCATTTGTTAGTTTTAAAGAAAAGAAATTCATTGAAAATAATAGCAAACGGAGTGAATATTACGTTTAATTTTGGAAATTTGCTTTATTATATTTTTTAAGGAAAATATAATTAGTATTGAAAATGACTATTAAGTTGGCTTTAGTAAGTACCAGTTATGAAAAAATGTATGCAAGAATTAAAGACAATTATGATTGAATCCAATATACCAAACAAATTTATTTTTGTCTTTATTTCATATTTTAATGTTATATTTGGAGTAATTCCTGTAACTTTTGTAAGCAATGATATTACTACTAAGTTTCGTGTAACTCCAGTGGAAGATTTTGAAACATTTAAAAAATATATTTGTGATATAAAAGAAAAGGAAAATATCGATCATACTTAGAAACTCAATTAAATGAAATTTCAATTTTTGATTATCATAAAATATTAAATAATGAGTATATATTAGCATACGCTTTAATATACAGAAACTCAAATATTATTGACGATGAATTAGAAGTTTTACCTGATTTTTTCGTACCTATGACCCCAGCACATCAAATGTGTCCATCAAAAGATAATGAACCAATGACACCATAAAATTCAGATAATATAGATTAATCGTTCAAACCCTTTCAAAATGCAGCATAGCTCGAAGCTGATACTCGATATTCCCCGAAGGGTTAGTCAAATGTTCAAATGTGTAATATTAGCACTATTTAGCTGTGTATTATCAAATTTATTTTTGTCTTTATTTCATCAATCCTCAATCCTCACTCAAACTCATCACAATCCCTTCATTCGCCACCCCTCATGAAATCGATCGTGCCATAAACCATCTGAACTATCAAACCAAAACCGCCTATCACGAATCATCTCATAAACTCCCCGCCCCCTCCCCCGCCTCGCAAACACCCGTTGAGCTGATCCGCCTCATTCAGGAGCGCAGAAAGGCGCAGCGCGTCTACCAGCGCACGCGCGACCCCGACGCGAAGGCGGCGTTCCAAAGCATACGCAGGAAATTGTCTCGCCTCACGCGCGAGCACAGGAATGCGATGTGGGAGGAGTACGTCGAGAAATCGCAGATCAACAACGCCGAAGATCTGTGGAAGCTGCAGCGCGCCCTCCGAAACTCCGCCCCCGCAATCACAGCTCTCGAACGCCCGAACGGGCGCCTTCACGCCGCTTCACGCCCCCGCCCATCGCTAACCCGCTGCAGCTTCCAGCCACCGCCGCGGAAATTATCTTCACTCCTTCGCCTTCTATTGACATCCCGTCCGACTGGCACATCAAAGCGGATGAGGTTAGCGATCTAATTAAACAGACAAATACAAAGAAATCGGGCGGCCCTGATAAAATCACCGGAATCATGATTAAACATCTACCTCCATCTAATCTTTTATGTTCTTTCCTTTAAAATTAAATCAAGATTATAATGCATGAAGGCGACGAAAGTTTAAATGTGAATATGAAAAAAAAAGAAAAAGATGATAAAGATTTAAATATTTATATATCGGACTTTATCGAGGAAACCAATAAATTATTTATTATTATTATTTACAACTGTTGGGTCTGAATCAGTAATATATTGAAGTCAGGTTGGCCCCACTGCTGTTCGTTAGAAGAGCGTTGAAAAAAAGGAACGTTTGCCTGTGTCAGTTTGTTCAGTTGGTCGTTGCATCTCGTAGAGTGCAGATGTGAGTTGTATGTGTTGTGTAACGTGTGTTCGGGCTATGTGCCGTAATGTGTATGTATCAACAAATGTTATATTCATTAAACAGTCGACTGAACACTGCGTTTACGGATTATTAAATCCCTAATTTCAATAAAAACAACCATTTGAACAATATGTATCCCACGAAACAAAAGGATTTGAAAGTATCACTAAATTTAATATTTGGATTAAAGGATAATATTTTATATTATATATATTTGTTAAAATTAAAAGACCATTTGTTAGTTTTAAAGAAAAGAAATTCATTGAAAATAATAGCAAACGGAGTGAATATTACGTTTAATTTTGGAAATTTGCTTTATTATATTTTTTAAGGAAAATATAATTAGTATTGAAAATGACATTAAGTTGGCTTTAGGAAGTACCAGTTATGAAAAAATGTATGCAAGAATTAAAGACAATTATGATTGAATCCAATATACCAAACAAATTTATTTTTGTCTTTATTTCATATTTTAATGTTATATTTGGAGTAATTCCTGTAACTTTTGTAAGCAATGATATTACTACTAAGTTTCGTGTAACTCCAGTGGAAGATTTTGAAACATTTAAAAAATATATTTGTGATATAAAAGAAAAGGAAAATATCGATCATACTTTAGAAACTCAATTAAATGAAATTTCAATTTTTGATTATCATAAAATATTAAATAATGAGTATATATTAGCATACGCTTTAATATACAGAAACTCAAATATTATTGACGATGAATTAGAAGTTTTACCTGATTTTTTCGTACCTATGACCCCAGCACATCAAATGTGTCCATCAAAAGATAATGAACCAATGACACCATAAAATTCAGATAATATAGATTAATCGTTCAAACCCTTTCAAAATGCAGCATAGCTCGAAGCTGATACTCGATATTCCCCGAAGGGTTAGTCAAATGTTCAAATGTGTAATATTAGCACTATTTAGCTGTGTATTATCAAATTTATTTTTGTCTTTATTTCATCAATCCTCAATCCTCACTCAAACTCATCACAATCCCTTCATTCGCCACCCCTCATGAAATCGATCGTGCCATAAACCATCTGAACTATCAAACCAAAACCGCCTATCACGAATCATCTCATAAACTCCCCGCCCCCTCCCCCGCCTCGCAAACACCCGTTGAGCTGATCCGCCTCATTCAGGAGCGCAGAAAGGCGCAGCGCGTCTACCAGCGCACGCGCGACCCCGACGCGAAGGCGGCGTTCCAAAGGATACGCAGGAAATTGTCTCGCCTCACGCGCGAGCACAGGAATGCGATGTGGGAGGAGTACGTCGAGAAATCGCAGATCAACAACGCCGAAGATCTGTGGAAGCTGCAGCGCGCCCTCCGAAACTCCGCCCCCGCAATCACAGCTCTCGAACGCCCGAACGGGCGCCTTCACGCCGCTTCACGCCCCCGCCCATCGCTAACCCGCTGCAGCTTCCAGCCACCGCCGCGGAAATTATCTTCACTCCTTCGCCTTCTATTGACATCCCGTCCGACTGGCACATCAAAGCGGATGAGGTTAGCGATCTAATTAAACAGACAAATGCAAAGAAATCGGGCGGCCCTGATAAAATCACCGGAATCATGATTAA
The DNA here is from genome assembly GCA_031308135.1 of Acheta domesticus. Taxonomy (NCBI): domain Eukaryota; kingdom Metazoa; phylum Arthropoda; class Insecta; order Orthoptera; family Gryllidae; genus Acheta; species Acheta domesticus. The sequence continues at coordinate 2,991,576 of JAHLJT010005437.1, read as the reverse complement.
ACATCTACCTCCATCTAATCTTTTATGTTCTTTCCTTTAAAATTAAATCAAGATTATAATGCATGAAGGCGACGAAAGTTTAAATGTGAATATGAAAAAAAAAGAAAAAGATGATAAAGATTTAAATATTTGTATATCGGACTTTATCGAGGAAACCAATAAATTATTTATTATTATTTACAACTGTTGGGTCTGAATCAGTAATATATTGAAGTCAGGTTGGCCCCACTGCTGTTCGTTAGAAGAGCGTTGAAAAAAAGGAACGTTTGCCTGTGTCAGTTTGTTCAGTTGGTCGTTGCATCTCGTAGAGTGCAGATGTGAGTTGTATGTGTTGTGTAACGTGTGTTCGGGCTATGTGCCGTAATGTGTATGTATCAACAAATGTTACATTCATTAAACAGTCGACTGAACACTGCGTTTACGGATTATTAAATCCCTAATTTCAATAAAAACAACCATTTGAACAATATGTATCCCACGAAACAAAAGGATTTGAAAGTATCACTAAATTTAATATTTGGATTAAAGGATAATATTTTATATTATATATATTTGTTAAAATTAAACGACCATTTGTTAGTTTTAAAGAAAAGAAATTCATTGAAAATAATAGCAAACGGAGTGAATATTACGTTTAATTTTGGAAATTTGCTTTATTATATTTTTTAAGGAAAATATAATTAGTATTGAAAATGACATTAAGTTGGCTTTAGGAAGTACCAGTTATTAAAAATGTATGCAAGAATTAAAGACAATTATGATTGAATCCAATATACCAAACAAATTTATTTTTGTCTTTATTTCATATTTTAATGTTATATTTGGAGTAATTCCTGTAACTTTTGTAAGCAATGATATTACTACTAAGTTTCGTGTAACTCCAGTGGAAGATTTTGAAACATTTAAAAAATATATTTGTGATATAAAAGAAAAGGAAAATATCGATCATACTTTAGAAACTCAATTAAATGAAATTTCAATTTTTGATTATCATAAAATTTTAAATAATGAGTATATATTAGCATACGCTTTAATATACAGAAACTCAAATATTATTGACGATGAATTAGAAGTTTTACCTGATTTTTTCGTACCTATGACCCCAGCACATCAAATGTGTCCATCAAAAGATAATGAACCAATGACACCATAAAATTCAGATAATATAGATTAATCGTTCAAACCCTTTCAAAATGCAGCATAGCTCGAAGCTGATACTCGATATTCCCCGAAGGGTTAGTCAAATGTTCAAATGTGTAATATTAGCACTATTTAGCTGTGTATTATCAAATTTATTTTTGTCTTTATTTCATCAATCCTCAATCCTCACTCAAACTCATCACAATCCCTTCATTCGCCACCCCTCATGAAATCGATCGTGCCATAAACCATCTGAACTATCAAACCAAAACCGCCTATCACGAATCATCTCATAAACTCCCCGCCCCCTCCCCCGCCTCGCAAACACCCGTTGAGCTGATCCGCCTCATTCAGGAGCGCAGAAAGGCGCAGCGCGTCTACCAGCGCACGCGCGACCCCGACGCGAAGGCGGCGTTCCAAAGCATACGCAGGAAATTGTCTCGCCTCACGCGCGAGCACAGGAATGCGATGTGGGAGGAGTACGTCGAGAAATCGCAGATCAACAACGCCGAAGATCTGTGGAAGCTGCAGCGCGCCCTCCGAAACTCCGCCCCCGCAATCACAGCTCTCGAACGCCCGAACGGGCGCCTTCACGCCGCTTCACGCCCCCGCCCATCGCTAACCCGCTGCAGCTTCCAGCCACCGCCGCGGAAATTATCTTCACTCCTTCGCCTTCTATTGACATCCCGTCCGACTGGCACATCAAAGCGGATGAGGTTAGCGATCTAATTAAACAGACAAATACAAAGAAATCGGGCGGCCCTGATAAAATCACCGGAATCATGATTAAACATCTACCTCCATCTAATCTTTTATGTTCTTTCCTTTAAAATTAAATCAAGATTATAATGCATGAAGGCGACGAAAGTTTAAATGTGAATATGAAAAAAAAAGAAAAAGATGATAAAGATTTAAATATTTATATATCGGACTTTATCGAGGAAACCAATAAATTATTTATTATTATTATTTACAACTGTTGGGTCTGAATCAGTAATATATTGAAGTCAGGTTGGCCCCACTGCTGTTCGTTAGAAGAGCGTTGAAAAAAAGGAACGTTTGCCTGTGTCAGTTTGTTCAGTTGGTCGTTGCATCTCGTAGAGTGCAGATGTGAGTTGTATGTGTTGTGTAACGTGTGTTCGGGCTATGTGCCGTAATGTGTATGTATCAACAAATGTTATATTCATTAAACAGTCGACTGAACACTGCGTTTACGGATTATTAAATCCCTAATTTCAATAAAAACAACCATTTGAACAATATGTATCCCACGAAACAAAAGGATTTGAAAGTATCACTAAATTTAATATTTGGATTAAAGGATAATATTTTATATTATATATATTTGTTAAAATTAAAAGACCATTTGTTAGTTTTAAAGAAAAGAAATTCATTGAAAATAATAGCAAACGGAGTGAATATTACGTTTAATTTTGGAAATTTGCTTTATTATATTTTTTAAGGAAAATATAAGTAGTATTGAAATGACATTAAGTTGGCTTTAGGAAGTACCAGTTATTAAAAATGTATGCAAGAATTAAAGACAATTATGATTGAATCCAATATACCAAACAAATTTATTTTTGTCTTTATTTCATATTTTAATGTTATATTTGGAGTAATTCCTGTAACTTTTGTAAGCAATGATATTACTACTAAGTTTCGTGTAACTCCAGTGGAAGATTTTGAAACATTTAAAAATATATTTGTGATATAAAAGAAAAGGAAAATATCGATCATACTTTAGAAACTCAATTAAATGAAATTTCAATTTTTGATTATCATAAAATATTAAATAATGAGTATATATTAGCATACGCTTTAATATACAGAAACTCAAATATTATTGACGATGAATTAGAAGTTTTACCTGATTTTTTCGTACCTATGACCCCAGCACATCAAATGTGTCCATCAAAAGATAATGAACCAATGACACCATAAAATTCAGATAATATAGATTAATCGTTCAAACCCTTTCAAAATGCAGCATAGCTCGAAGCTGATACTCGATATTCCCCGAAGGGTTAGTCAAATGTTCAAATGTGTAATATTAGCACTATTTAGCTGTGTATTATCAAATTTATTTTTGTCTTTATTTCATCAATCCTCAATCCTCACTCAAACTCATCACAATCCCTTCATTCGCCACCCCTCATGAAATCGATCGTGCCATAAACCATCTGAACTATCAAACCAAAACCGCCTATCACGAATCATCTCATAAACTCCCCGCCCCCTCCCCCGCCTCGCAAACACCCGTTGAGCTGATCCGCCTCATTCAGGAGCGCAGAAAGGCGCAGCGCGTCTACCAGCGCACGCGCGACCCCGACGCGAAGGCGGCGTTCCAAAGCATACGCAGGAAATTGTCTCGCCTCACGCGCGAGCACAGGAATGCGATGTGGGAGGAGTACGTCGAGAAATCGCAGATCAACAACGCCGAAGATCTGTGGAAGCTGCAGCGCGCCCTCCGAAACTCCGCCCCCGCAATCACAGCTCTCGAACGCCCGAACGGGCGCCTTCACGCCGCTTCACGCCCCCGCCCATCGCTAACCCGCTGCAGCTTCCAGCCACCGCCGCGGAAATTATCTTCACTCCTTCGCCTTCTATTGACATCCCGTCCGACTGGCACATCAAAGCGGATGAGGTTAGCGATCTAATTAAACAGACAAATACAAAGAAATCGGGCGGCCCTGATAAAATCACCGGAATCATGATTAAACATCTACCTCCATCTAATCTTTTATGTTCTTTCCTTTAAAATTAAATCAAGATTATAATGCATGAAGGCGACGAAAGTTTAAATGTGAATATGAAAAAAAAAGAAAAAGATGATAAAGATTTAAATATTTATATATCGGACTTTATCGAGGAAACCAATAAATTATTTATTATTATTTACAACTGTTGGGTCTGAATCAGTAATATATTGAAGTCAGGTTGGCCCCACTGCTGTTCGTTAGAAGAGCGTTGAAAAAAAGGAACGTTTGCCTGTGTCAGTTTGTTCAGTTGGTCGTTGCATCTCGTAGAGTGCAGATGTGAGTTGTATGTGTTGTGTAACGTGTGTTCGGGCTATGTGCCGTAATGTGTATGTATCAACAAATGTTACATTCATTAAACAGTCGACTGAACACTGCGTTTACGGATTATTAAATCCCTAATTTCAATAAAAACAACCATTTGAACAATATGTATCCCACGAAACAAAAGGATTTGAAAGTATCACTAAATTTAATATTTGGATTAAAGGATAATATTTTATATTATATATATTTGTTAAAATTAAAAGACCATTTGTTAGTTTTAAAGAAAAGAAATTCATTGAAAATAATAGCAAACGGAGTGAATATTACGTTTAATTTTGGAAATTTGCTTTATTATATTTTTTAAGGAAAATATAAGTAGTATTGAAAATGATATTAAGTTGGCTTTATTAAGTACCAGTTATGAAAAAATGTATGCAAGAATTAAAGACAATTATGATTGAATCCAATATACCAAACAAATTTATTTTTGTCTTTATTTCATATTTTAATGTTATATTTGGAGTAATTCCTGTAACTTTTGTAAGCAATGATATTACTACTAAGTTTCGTGTAACTCCAGTGGAAGATTTTGAAACATTTAAAAAATATATTTGTGATATAACAGAAAAGGAAAATATCGATCATACTTTAGAAACTCAATTAAATGAAATTTCAATTTTTGATTATCATAAAATATTAAATAATGAGTATATATTAGCATACGCTTTAATATACAGAAACTCAAATATTATTGACGATGAATTAGAAGTTTTACCTGATTTTTTCGTACCTATGACCCCAGCACATCAAATGTGTCCATCAAAAGATAATGAACCAATGACACCATAAAATTCAGATAATATAGATTAATCGTTCAAACCCTTTCAAAATGCAGCATAGCTCGAAGCTGATACTCGATATTCCCCGAAGGGTTAGTCAAATGTTCAAATGTGTAATATTAGCACTATTTAGCTGTGTATTATCAAATTTATTTTTGTCTTTATTTCATCAATCCTCAATCCTCACTCAAACTCATCACAATCCCTTCATTCGCCACCCCTCATGAAATCGATCGTGCCATAAACCATCTGAACTATCAAACCAAAACCGCCTATCACGAATCATCTCATAAACTCCCCGCCCCCTCCCCCGCCTCGCAAACACCCGTTGAGCTGATCCGCCTCATTCAGGAGCGCAGAAAGGCGCAGCGCGTCTACCAGCGCACGCGCGACCCCGACGCGAAGGCGGCGTTCCAAAGCATACGCAGGAAATTGTCTCGCCTCACGCGCGAGCACAGGAATGCGATGTGGGAGGAGTACGTCGAGAAATCGCAGATCAACAACGCCGAAGATCTGTGGAAGCTGCAGCGCGCCCTCCGAAACTCCGCCCCCGCAATCACAGCTCTCGAACGCCCGAACGGGCGCCTTCACGCCGCTTCACGCCCCCGCCCATCGCTAACCCGCTGCAGCTTCCAGCCACCGCCGCGGAAATTATCTTCACTCCTTCGCCTTCTATTGACATCCCGTCCGACTGGCACATCAAAGCGGATGAGGTTAGCGATCTAATTAAACAGACAAATACAAAGAAATCGGGCGGCCCTGATAAAATCACCGGAATCATGATTAAACATCTACCTCCATCTAATCTTTTGTGTTCTTTCCTTTAAAATTAAATCAAGATTATAATGCATGAAGGCGACGAAAGTTTAAATGTGAATATGAAAAAAAAAAAGAAAAAGATGATAAAGATTTAAATATTTATATATCGGACTTTATCGAGGAAACCAATAAATTATTTATTATTATTTACAACTGTTGGGTCTGAATCAGTAATATATTGAAGTCAGGTTGGCCCCACTGCTGTTCGTTAGAAGAGCGTTGAAAAAAAGGAACGTTTGCCTGTGTCAGTTTGTTCAGTTGGTCGTTGCATCTCGTAGAGTGCAGATGTGAGTTGTATGTGTTGTGTAACGTGTGTTCGGGCTATGTGCCGTAATGTGTATGTATCAACAAATGTTACATTCATTAAACAGTCGACTGAACACTGCGTTTACGGATTATTAAATCCCTAATTTCAATAAAAACAACCATTTGAACAATATGTATCCCACGAAACAAAAGGATTTGAAAGTATCACTAAATTTAATATTTGGATTAAAGGATAATATTTTATATTATATATATTTGTTAAAATTAAACGACCATTTGTTAGTTTTAAAGAAAAGAAATTCATTGAAAATAATAGCAAACGGAGTGAATATTACGTTTAATTTTGGAAATTTGCTTTATTATATTTTTTAAGGAAAATATAATTAGTATTGAAAATGATATTAAGTTGGCTTTATTAAGTACCAGTTATGAAAAAATGTATGCAAGAATTAAAGACAATTATGATTGAATCCAATATACCAAACAAATTTATTTTTGTCTTTATTTCATATTTTAATGTTATATTTGGAGTAATTCCTGTAACTTTTGTAAGCAATGATATTACTACTAAGTTTCGTGTAACTCCAGTGGAAGATTTTGAAACATTTAAAAAATATATTTGTGATATAAAAGAAAAGGAAAATATCGATCATACTTTAGAAACTCAATTAAATGAAATTTCAATTTTTGATTATCATAAAATATTAAATAATGAGTATATATTAGCATACGCTTTAATATACAGAAACTCAAATATTATTGACGATGAATTAGAAGTTTTACCTGATTTTTTCGTACCTATGACCCCAGCACATCAAATGTGTCCATCAAAAGATAATGAACCAATGACACCATAAAATTCAGATAATATAGATTAATCGTTCAAACCCTTTCAAAATGCAGCATAGCTCGAAGCTGATACTCGATATTCCCCGAAGGGTTAGTCAAATGTTCAAATGTGTAATATTAGCACTATTTAGCTGTGTATTATCAAATTTATTTTTGTCTTTATTTCATCAATCCTCAATCCTCACTCAAACTCATCACAATCCCTTCATTCGCCACCCCTCATGAAATCGATCGTGCCATAAACCATCTGAACTATCAAACCAAAACCGCCTATCACGAATCATCTCATAAACTCCCCGCCCCCTCCCCCGCCTCGCAAACACCCGTTGAGCTGATCCGCCTCATTCAGGAGCGCAGAAAGGCGCAGCGCGTCTACCAGCGCACGCGCGACCCCGACGCGAAGGCGGCGTTCCAAAGGCATACGCAGGAAATTGTCTCGCCTCACGCGCGAGCACAGGAATGCGATGTGGGAGGAGTACGTCGAGAAATCGCAGATCAACAACGCCGAAGATCTGTGGAAGCTGCAGCGCGCCCTCCGAAACTCCGCCCCCGCAATCACAGCTCTCGAACGCCCGAACGGGCGCCTTCACGCCGCTTCACGCCCCCGCCCATCGCTAACCCGCTGCAGCTTCCAGCCACCGCCGCGGAAATTATCTTCACTCCTTCGCCTTCTATTGACATCCCGTCCGACTGGCACATCAAAGCGGATGAGGTTAGCGATCTAATTAAACAGACAAATACAAAGAAATCGGGCGGCCCTGATAAAATCACCGGAATCATGATTAAACATCTACCTCCATCTAATCTTTTATGTTCTTTCCTTTAAAATTAAATCAAGATTATAATGCATGAAGGCGACGAAAGTTTAAATGTGAATATGAAAAAAAAAAGAAAAAGATGATAAAGATTTAAATATTTATATATCGGACTTTATCGAGGAAACCAATAAATTATTTATTATTATTTACAACTGTTGGGTCTGAATCAGTAATATATTGAAGTCAGGTTGGCCCCACTGCTGTTCGTTAGAAGAGCGTTGAAAAAAAGGAACGTTTGCCTGTGTCAGTTTGTTCAGTTGGTCGTTGCATCTCGTAGAGTGCAGATGTGAGTTGTATGTGTTGTGTAACGTGTGTTCGGGCTATGTGCCGTAATGTGTATGTATCAACAAATGTTACATTCATTAAACAGTCGACTGAACACTGCGTTTACGGATTATTAAATCCCTAATTTCAATAAAAACAACCATTTGAACAATATGTATCCCACGAAACAAAAGGATTTGAAAGTATCACTAAATTTAATATTTGGATTAAAGGATAATATTTTATATTATATATATTTGTTAAAATTAAACGACCATTTGTTAGTTTTAAAGAAAAGAAATTCATTGAAAATAATAGCAAACGGAGTGAATATTACGTTTAATTTTGGAAATTTGCTTTATTATATTTTTTAAGGAAAATATAATTAGTATTGAAAATGATATTAAGTTGGCTTTATTAAGTACCAGTTATGAAAAAATGTATGCAAGAATTAAAGACAATTATGATTGAATCCAATATACCAAACAAATTTATTTTTGTCTTTATTTCATATTTTAATGTTATATTTGGAGTAATTCCTGTAACTTTTGTAAGCAAAGATATTACTACTAAGTTTCGTGTAACCCCAGTGGAAGATTTTGAAACATTTAAAAAATATATTTGTGATGTAAAAGAAAAGGAAAATATCGATCATACTTTAGAAACTCAATTAAATGAAATTTCAATTTTTGATTATCATAAAATATTAAATAATGAGTATATATTAGCATACGCTTTAATATACAGAAACTCAAATATTATTGACGATGAATTAGAAGTTTTACCTGATTTTTTCGTACCTATGACCCCAGCACATCAAATGTGTCCATCAAAAGATAATGAACCAATGACACCATAAAATTCAGATAATATAGATTAATCGTTCAAACCCTTTCAAAATGCAGCATAGCTCGAAGCTGATACTCGATTTTCCCCGAAGGGTTAGTCAAATGTTCAAATGTGTAATATTAGCACTATTTAGCTGTGTATTATCAATATTTAATGTGCTTCATTATTTATTAAACAGTTTATTATAAATTAATGTGCACTATTTAGCTACGTATGCTTTGTGATAAATTTGTAACAAATCAGTTAATCAGTGCTTCAATCAGTATTTAATATATTATTATCAGTTAATCAGTGTATTATTAATCAGTACAATTATTAATCATTAATGTGCTGTGTACAGTTATTAATCAGTAATTAATGTGCTGTTATACCTTCAGAAATTAATGTGCAATTTTAGTTAAATATAATTGTGCAATTTAAATAATAATTGCGACTAATTTACCATTTACCGCACCTATTACCTAAAATTTCCATTATTCGGCAGAAAAACGCACATTGTAACTCTACAATAGAAATCGGCACAGGACACTCACACCACCAGCTTGTAGCGTGCATCATTAGAATATAGAGTCGTTGATATCATTAGAATGTAGTTTTGGCGCGAAAGTATTTTTAGCGCCAAAAATTAAAAAATATAAATTTCGCGCTAGTAAATATTTTAAATCTCGCGGTTATAAATATCTTCTAAAAAGACTTATTATTGGATTAAAATCTAAATAAGCCTTAGCTGTTTGTCAAAAAAATATTCGCGTCCGGGAACCCTCCTCATTGAAGCAGGGAACCAAGCAGAAAAAGATAGGCCAAGTATGGCTATCAAGAAATCTAAGCAAACCGAGGAAAAATCTACCATCAAGTTTCTTCCCAAGATTATCCTCCATGGAATCCCAAGGAGCCAAGACGAAACGGACTGGTTGAAAACTGTAAGGGAGATGAATGGTACGAATACCAACGAGGAAGACCTAAAACAGATGAAGATCTTATTCAAGATGGGCAAGGACCACGAATCAAAACAGTTCCGCAGCTGGGGGCTGCGGGTCACTCCGAGCCTGTGGAAGCAATTTACCACCCAAGAAAGATGATATGGAGAGCTCACTTCGTACAGATGCGAGACGTATGTTGCGGCTATGCGTTGTCTAAAGTGCCTGAGATTCGGCCACCGACAAAGTATGCCAAGATGAGGTGTGTGGCAAGTGCGCGGGGACGCACGAAGGAGAGTGCCAAAGAACTGTATTTATTGCTGCTGCGCAAACCTAAAAGATACGAAACACACTGCATTTAGCAAACATAAACCTTAAGAAACCTCTTCTACTTCAATTTCTAAAAGACCACTCCGTCGGGATCCTCTGCCTACAGGAAACCTGGCTCAAACCAAACATCCCTTTCTCTCTTCCAAATTATACCGTACACCGAAACGACCGCATCAGCAAAAACGGAGGCACGGCCATCCTTATCAGAAACTCCATCCCACACTCAAGCTATCAACTCCCTAACACCTCTGCCCTTGAATACTCTGCCATTATCATCGGAACCCCCACCACTCCCATCATCGTTATTTCAGCCTATGTCAAACCAAACACAATTATCCCAGATTCCGACCTTTCTATCATTCAAAATTTGCCATACCCTTTTATTTTAGCAGGAGATATCAACTCGAAATCCCCCCAGTGGGGCTGCCGGACATACAACGCACCTGGACGAAGACTTGAAACCTTTCTTAACGCCCATCAATCCATAGTAATTAAAAGCCCCTCCGAGCCCACTCACTTCATTCAAGACAGACCGAACGACATCCTGGATATCATTCTTCACTCCGCAAATCTCACTGTCTCCACCCCGATACCAAAATTCGATCTTTTCAACTATTCAGACCATCTTCCAATCCTCTTCACCACAACATCTACTACCCCCTACTACACACCACAACCACCTCCTATACCCAAAACAGACTGGAAATCCTTCTCTCACATTCTATCAAAAAAGATCCACTCCCCCCTACCATTCCAACCATTCAAGACATTAACAAATCAGTAACCCATCTAAAAAAACAGATCAAAAATGCTTATAAAAGAACAACCTCTTTCACCAAAAACCAACACCCCATTCTTCCAAATGACATTCTGACAATCGTTCGACTAAAAAGACGGACGCAAAGACAGTTCTACAAACACAGACGGGACGAAGACAAAAGACGACTAAAACTACAGAGACAAATTCACAACCTATTACGACACGAACGACAGAAATTTGACAACATAATGGACAACGGCAGCCCCGACCTAATACAAAAAGTCATCCGTACCATCAGAGCACCCCCTACTTTCATTTCACCCCTCCAAATGCCTGATAACACACTCTCTTTCGACCCTCAAACCATCACTAATACTTTCGCCCAATCCCTGGCCGTGCACTTCCAACCACAAAACCTCCCCATTCCCGACTCAGTTCTCTTAAAATATCTAAAAACAATACACCCTCCCCTAAGCTCTCAAAAACCCTTCACCTCATCCACTCAGGAAATCAAAACTGTCATCCTTTCGATTCATTGTAATAAAGCTCCAGGTCCCGACGGAGTTCTCCCTTCCCAACTTAAACATCTTCCAAAAAACGCTTTAGACCTTCTTATCAACATTTACGACTCTTGTTTCTCACTGTCCTATTTCCCCAATCTTTGGAAAACCGCCCGTGTCGCTATGATCCCCAAACCCGGCAAAGATCATCGGCAACCCTCTAACTATCGCCCTATCAGCCTTCTTCCCATTCTTGGTAAAATCTTTGAAAAAAGCATTCTTCTTCGCCTTCTCCCAATCATAAACCCCATCATTCGTCCTGTTCAATTCGGCTTCAGGGAGGGCCGCTCTGGGGCTCTCCAAACCCTCAACCTCGCTATGACTATAGCAACAGAACTAAGATCAAAAAAGGAAATTCCCGCTATCTTCACAGATCTTTCTCATGCCTATGACACCGTTGCGCACAACATTCTTCTTATGAAACTTCACCCTTACATCCCAACCCATCTCTATACTCTTCTTCAAAATTATCTTCAAGACAGATTCTTCATCGTTCGGCATTTATCCAAACCTTCACCACCCTACCAGATTCACGCCGGCGTCCAGAGGCGGGATTCGGGGGGGGCAAGGGGGGGCAACTGCCCCCCCAATGTTGGGACATATTTTAAAATATATATTTAGACATTGCATTCAAGTTTATGTTAAAAATGATTTACTTTTTCTGTATTTTCAGAAGAATTTTAATAATAATTAAGGGAATAATAATTTTATTAAGCTAAGATAATACCATACCGCTTAAATAAATTGGCAAACTTTAGTTCAATATTATCAAACCCGCGGGATAATGTTCAGCGTTACTGTGAGTATCCCGTATTAAAAAAACATCCTTGAATTATGTTTTACTTTTAAATGATATTTACTTAGAAATTAAACAGTTTCATGCGTAAAATCATGATAGGTTTGACATCTTGTACTTCCTACTCGTTTCGAACTTTCGCAAAAGAGAGAACGAAGTCTCTGTTCTTTCGGAGCCCTCAACGCATCCACAGTACGTGTTCTTTCGGCACTGTAGATCAGTGGGGTCAGAGGCGGGCTTTCTCACGCCACGACACTCACTCACTCACACACACACGTACACACACACACCACATAAATCAGCCCAGTTTATCGGAATGACCAACCTCACAGGCGTTGAAAAGAGGTGTCAGGAAACAGTGGGCGGCTTGCGGTACGATTCATTATAATCGGTACTATTCACACCTAATTCGTTTAATTCACACTTGTGAAGAGAAATGTCTTGTAAATGGCGTGGAAAGTTGATTCTTAGTATTTTTCTTATAGACCAAAATAAATACTCTATTATTAATAATAAAATTAAAAATGTTTTAACGACAGCTGTGAGTGACAGGGTCAAAAGAGAGCAAAATAAATCAGTCGTTAATTATAATAAGCCTGTTGTCCACCCATTTGGTTCTCTCATTTTTGAATTGTTTTTGCGGGCTGTGAAATAAATGTTTGTCCAACATGAATGCGGACCACTGTCCTAGTCCTCAGTCAGAGGGCTTTCGGTATAGGTGACGATGACATCTCCGCGACGTCATAAGAATAAGAGCTCAGTTGAGTTCTTGCAGTACTGGCGAACGCACGAGCTTTTATTATAGTGAAACGAGCCAGATGAAGAAAGTAAGAAGAGTTCAGCTCTTGCCTCTTACAGGTGAGAAATTAATGTTAGTTCATTGCGTTTAGTTCAAATTAGAATTTAATCAATAGCTGATGAATAATACAAGTGTTATTGTTTACTGAAGGAAATGTGACTTTACCAGACGACAATCTCATAGATACTTTGTTCTCCTAGAGGTTATAGCAAAATAGCAAACTTCGGTGGCCATTGACTCACGTTATTTTAGTATCCCCTGGGTAATCGAGAGAATAACATCTCTTCGTTAATGACGACAGAGGAGTGTCAAATAATACGTTAATCTGCTTTGCAGCACACCCAGGAAAAATGATCACGCTAGGCCACTGATAATAACTTCCCTTCTCTGTTATTATAAATGGGAATCTGTTGTTTTAATCTAATGTCGGTTGTATTATTATAACAAAAAGGTTTTAAAACAAAAAAGTTTTTTGGTTCTTTTTTGGACAACAGAGCAACTTTTACTACGATAATTTAAAAAAAGGTTTGTTATTGCTATGAATCGTTAAAGTTCGTGCATGGTAAAGTTCGGCAAACTGACAGTTTTGTCCACTTTCCAGAATGTCGAATGTTTTTATCTCGTCGATTTAACATTGCATAACTAATATTTATGTACTTCAATGCACGCAATTTGTATGTCATTAAAACTGTAAATTTTAATTACAATTCAAATACTTCAATCATTTAATTCTAATACTTAACACTGATCATTATTTGTAATGAAAATTATTTGATCGTCACTTTCCTCAAATTATTTAATTTCAATATTCAATTTTATACTTAACATGTGAAAAATTGCTACATTCATGTAATTATTTTATTCAGAAACAAGAACAAAATAGTGAAAGCAAAATTTTTACATATGTTTTGTCAAAAAATATATTAATGTGTAAAATTTAAGTGTACCGTCACACAAAATTTGACATTAATAATTATATATCTTTATTCGATTCTAATAACTAGACCGCGGGATTTCATGGAATTGCATGTCGGTTTTTTGTTATTTGTTAACTGTGACGTTATGGTAACTGTGAAGATGAAATGATATGGTGATGATAGGGGGTGAAAGGACGAATAGAAATGCAACCATGTCCAAGGCGGGAGTCGAACCCGCGATCGTTAGGTGCGAGATCGCTAGGAACTACCGGCGTATATTACAGGTTTTTGTCTAGAAGTGGGTCGAAGTCAGTTATTTTTGTGTATTTCTCTTTCGAAAGAAACGTGAATTGGACCAAGACAATACCAACATAATATTTCCGATAATATTCTGATAACATTGTTTTCGCTTGAATCGATTTACTTCCTGTAACTTTATTCGTGCACATGAACTTAGTGAATGGGCTGAATAGTACGGCGTCTTGTCCGTTTGTTCTCTCGCTTAATATGTTTTCGTTTATTAAAATGGAATATATTTACTTTTATTAAACGTCTTTTGTACTACAGTGTAAATCAGGGTTCATCAAAAAGACGAGAGCAAAGGGCCGTCGGCATTGCCGACTCGGCAACAGCCGGACCTCCGTCAAGCTGCAACCCCCACTTGTCAGAAATTCAAAATTAACTAGCTTATAATTTTGAACTAATTATATACTAATTTTGTACCAAAATAAAAAAATGTACTAAACGATAAACCAATAAAAAACGACATTCAAAAGTGGGGGTGCCAGCTTGACGTCAACCTACAACCCCCACTTTTCAGAAATTCAAAATCACCTAACCCATTGTTGTCTACTAATTATATATTAATTTTGTACCACAATTAAAAATTTTGTACTCACCTATAAACAATTAAAAAACGGTTGCAAAAGATACACTTTTTGCACATATTGACGAATTAAATCCCCTTGGAGTCACACTTCGAAGTTGAAATGTATACAGCGGTTTGCTACTATAGTGACCTTTAAGGAGTATTTGTTTCAAAAATTTATCTGGTCCCCCAACGGAGATAATGCAATCGAAAAACAGAAAAAATTGCGTGTGGCATGAAACAAAAGTGCCTGCCAAGCCACCCACACTAGTCACAAATTCAAATCCAACTAGCCAATTATTATCTTCTATTTGTCTACTAACTTTGTACCACAATAAATAATTTTGTACTCCGCCCGTCTGTCCGTCTGTGAACACTGCTTGCGCCTAAACCATACGTACGATTTCTTCCAAAATGGATATTCCCAGATCGATCTTATTCTAGTCGAAGCTTTGAGATTTTGAAAGCGATTCTTCAAAATTTGGAGGTACTTTATATGAGGTCCCCCGGGGATTTTCAAAATTTTCTCAAAAACGGCTCCAATTTGTTTCTTTAAATTTCTTGTATGAATAAAGTAAAATACACTTATTAACATGGCATAGGTCCGATTCTCACGAATAACTGAATTTTCGAAAATTGTGGAAGTTTGAATTGTTTTCGGCGTCTTTCTCCAACTACAAAATTGAAGATACAAGATTTTTCTTCAAATAAAATTTGTTCTGCATATTGAGTTCTTTCATAAAGGTCACGTAAATGTTTTTCAAAATTTTAGTAGTTTTCGTGCAATATTGCATGCAATATGTGCACTTTTAAAAAATTACAAAAACAAGATTTTCTCAAAAACGGATCCAATTTTTTTCTTTTAACTTTTGGTAGGGACAGTGGTAAATATACTCTATCAAGTGACATAAAAACCATATTGCTCTATAGGTTGGTTTTTCCAAAAATTACAAATATGTAAATTTTTTCACATATTTCTCACGTCGATAATATTTACATTAGCGGCGATTTTTTCACGTTACTATATTTACGATTACATGTGCTTTAAATAATGTCAAGTAAAGTTTCTCGAAAACAACCGTTTTCTGTGAAAGTAGCTCAAAATTTGCCCCCCCAATAAAAGATCCGAAATCCCGCCCCTGCCGGCGTCCCTTAGGGCGCCGTGCTCTCTCCAGTTCTTTTCTCTCTCTATGTAAACGATATCCCTTCCACGCACGGTGTCAAAGCTTTCCTCTACGCCGATGACTTTGCATTCCTCTCTACTTTCAGATCTCTTTCCACATCTTTCACCCAACTTCAAAACTGCTTAAACACCCTTCACATCTGGGCCCAACAAAATGCTATCACTATCAACCCTTCTAAATGTCAGGCTATTTTTTTCTCCTTCCATGACACCCCTTCTTTTCTTCCTCCCCTTCATATCTCTCAAACTTCTATCAACTGGTCACCAACAGTTAAATATCTTGGCACTCATTTCACTTTCCGTCTTCTCTGGACTCACCATATTACCCATGCCATTACCAAAGCTCACCGAATCACAAACCTCCTTCAGCCCTTCTCACCCACCACTCTCTTTCAAGAAAAAACTCACTATTTCACCTATATCCGCCCTATCATCGCCTATGCCCACCCCACCTGGTTGAATACAACTTCTGAAAATCACAACAAAATCACGCGCATGGAAAACCGCATCATCCGCCTCATCCTTCAACCCCCTCCGCTAACAAGATACAACGACATCCGCTCCCAGCATCAGATACCCCACATTCTTCACTTTCTCCATCTTTCCGCTCAAAACCAAATTAACAACTTCATTTCCGACCCAACCTATAACTATCTTCTCACTCCCCATCTTCGCATTCTCCAAGATCCATACAGAAACAGATACAAGAAACATCCAATAGAAATTCTTAAACTTCCACCACCACCTACCTAAGCCAGAGGCACAGACAGACCAACCTGACGGAACAAAAGACACAAGCTGACAAAACTTTTTCTGACCAATTCAAACCACCATCACATCACCTCTTCCAACTAAAAAGCAGCAAAAACGAAACAAAATCTCTCTCTTCCTGTCTCTCTCTTTACTCTCTACCCTAACAAAATAGCCTGTCTACCCTTAAATAAAATAACCTCTCTCTTTCAAAGCTCCACCCACACCTAAAACGAAAAAACCTCTCTTCACCTCGAACAAAATAACCCCTCTGTCTCTCTCTTCCCCTAACAACCTAATCCCCGTCCTCGTATGGGGGAAGGTTGCTAGCAATAACCAAAACAAGAACCCAAATCTCACCACTCAAGAATGAAGAGCCAATTTAAGTATTGGCAGGCATTCACACACCACACCATCCTCGCTCGGCTCGGCTCGGCGGATGCGAGAAGCGTCGAGATAAAAACGCGCTGCGTTTCTGTTGTAATTCTGCTATGTAAAAAGTCTTGTCTGAAGTAATATACAGGTACAAAAATATAACTTACAGTGGTATGGCCAGAGAGTATGTATTGTGATGTTTCGGTGATGGATTATATTTCGTAACTGATGGATTTATTCAGGTATATTCTGTAATTTATTCAGATGTACTATTGTAATTTTCTTGTTAGAACTCGAGGTGAGTTACGGAGTTTTCGGCTTTGAAATTTGAAATTTAATGTAAAGATTTCTGCTTAGGCTTAGGCTGCCATAGCTGGATATTCTTTATTTTTTGTACAGATGTGGAGGCGAATGCGCCCCACATGACATTTTGCTTAAAAGCAGCCACGCTGTCGTAATTCTGCCCATCTTAGTGAGTGTCCCTTAGGCCCTTGCAGAAGTTTGGGCCTCCAATATTAGATTTAAGTAATTTTTGTATAATGATGTTTCGATCTTTAATAGAAATTTGTGTCATTTTGTATAATTATTTATTTTGGTCACCTTTAGAACGTGTAATAATTTCAGTATTAATTCTGATTTCGCTCCTCCGAAATGCTTCCAGGTGTCATTTCGGTGTACTAGAATTGAGCAGGAAGGATATATGCCCACTTTTAAGATCCAGGGGCAAGTTTATCATAGGATAGCAAGTTTGTTTCCCGATTTAAACCAAAATCATATATTTCTGCAATTTACTTTAGGAATGATCACCCAAATCAAGTTGGCAGAAGAGGTAACATGCGAGTAACAAATCAAGCCAGACCCTCAATTGTTAAAGATTTTCAATTCATACTTCATCAAGAAAATAAGTATGTTAAAGATTTCAAATGTTCTTTGGAATACATTCCTTCTGAGAATATAACATTGTTATTAAGGCTGTTGGGAAAACATTAAATCAACATGTGAGAAGATACAATGTACCTGAAGTTTCTGAGGTAGCTACTGTTTTGGTTGGGGAAGAACATGGGAACAGATATTTTAAAGCTATGAGATAATTCTCTCGAAAGGCTAACTCATACAGCTTATGATCTGCACCAGTACCCTTTCGTATTTCGGCAAGGAGATGATGGATATCACTTTGGATTACATGCAATTGATCCGCACACCCAGCAGCCTACTTGCCAAAGCGTCTGCCAATAGATATTACTGTTACCCATTCATGCTGAGAAGTGGACAAATGAACCAACTCTTCAGTTACAACGACTTTCTACAGCAGTACGCTGGAGACATGTTTGCAAGAATTACCATTGAGGGATTATTGTATTTGCATTTGAATCAGGAGAAATTGCGACCCGACTCATATGCTAATCTATGAGATGCAATATGCAGTTATGGTAGTGCTGAAAATGTTGGGCAAAGGGTCATTCTACCCTCACCACTCAAGGACCTTGGAACATGCCCGAAAGAACTCCGGATGAAGTGTGCTACGTCAGAAAATACGGTAAACCTGATTTGTTTTTACCATTCACTCTTAATCATAAACAGCTAGAAATATCAAGAGAACTACTGGAAAATCAAAAGGCTTCTGATAGACCAGATATTGTTGCAAGACATTCCATCTTGAAGTAAACATTTCAATGAAGCTTAAGAAATTTAAAAACTTTTTGCGATGTGTGTTGCGAAATGTTTACTATCGAGTTTGCAAAAAAGAGGCTTTCAACATTCTCACATTTTGCTGTGGTTGAAGAATAAAATTAATTGAAATAGGATAGATGCTTGCGTAAGTGCAGAAATACTTAACCCACAGCATGATCCTGAATTCTTCATTCTTCTAACTATATTTGCATAATGTGCATACAAGATAGACAAAGTCCTACAATGGTCAAATAGAAAAAATATTAAAGAGTGAAAAAATAAAAAATACGTATTTAATAATTTTCAGAAATCCATTCAATGATACCAAACATGACCCACCACACCCTGATGATAGGTCGGGGGGCAACTTCGAAATGTTGAATGGAAACCCCCATTTTTATTGCAGATTCGGATTCTCCATAAAAAAGTAAACAAGTTGTGTCTGAAAAAACTTGTGTTCTCATTTCAAATTTCTATGTTAATCCCTGCCGCACCCTCAGAGGTTGCAATGGAGAATTCGCATCTGCAATAAAAAATGGGGGGGGGGTCTATTTAACATTTCATAATCCCCCCTCACCCCACCCTTGGAGGGCGATTTTGACATTAAATACAAGTTTTCTAATTTGTCAACGTAAAGTCTATTTGTTGAGATGATTGACCGTTTCCAAACGTTTGCTGCAAAATTGGAATAAAGTTAGTTCTGTGATTGCAGTGCCATCTATCACAAATCAAAACAAATCCTATCATTGGAAATTACTACTACTGGTCAGGAATATGTGCTGATATAAAAAAATATAATAGAACCATGTAGTGTATGTCAAAAGTACAGAAGTTCTAATGTAAATCAGTCTTTAATATATCGTAAATAGATAATTTCTTTTGTCAAAATAGGTTACACTTTGACACATTCAGAATGGAAATTCATTTGATAGAATCAATGACTTGTAAAACACATCTCAAGATGTTTATCAAATTTCCATGGCCCCCTTAGATATTAGTAAATAAAGCAACTAACACTTAATTAACGGGAGATGTTTTGGACATGAGCAGAACTAGTTCACAAAATTTCAGGAATTTTGCAATGCAATCCACAATTTACTCTTTGATTAACCTACGCACCAATGTTGAATAAAAGCATCCTTTCTGTCAAATTTGTTAAAAAATTGGAATTTATCGCTCCAAAAACATTCATTTTATATGATTGCGTAGGCTTCTGCGGTCAGAGTTTGCCCTCAGCAGTACACTCTGAGGAAGGCCACAATATGTTGGCCGAAACGTCAGCTACCACAACAGAGATGTGGCTCATCGCGGATAGCCTGGACAATGTTCATTTTATGTACTTTATTATTTTCCTTCCTTCCCCCTCCCCTGTCCATGCCACCCAAGCATTCACTATTTGTTTTCTGATGACATTAAAACAGAAAATACTGACATTGTCTTGCAAATGGTGGAGTACAGAATAGTTAAATGATGCGTATTCAGGTGACAAAAACAACATATCAATAACAGTCAAAACTAAAGAAGGTTGATTTTTTTGTTTTTCTTCATGCATTATGCTATTTCCTCAAACATACACAAAAAACAAACCCTGCGACTTTTCAACTGAAAATGTAGAACAGAGCTAAGCATTTAACTTAACTGTTGAGAACACTTCCTATAATTACGTTAAAAACGCTGCAAACATTGATTAAATTCATATCACAAATCTTGCCATCTTCTCCAGTTACATGAAAACAGTTTGAAACTCTGAACCTCATTCAACTCCCATTTCCAGAGACAAAACAGTTAATAACAGTCCAAATGGTTCATTGAAGTTCTTAACCACCAATCAACTCAAGCTTTTATCATTATCTAAAATAGTACTCAAACTATTCCCTAAATAAGGATATATGTACTATATCTTTGAGCAATTTTCCCAAGCAAAAGTAAAATGTCAAATTTTGCATTACAATATTGGTATAACAATACTATTTACACACATACCTCACATTTAAAAGTCCATCATTGTGCCTAGATTAGTTTACAATAAGTCATATTCAGTTACCTCAAAACAAATTTTCTCTGATGGACTGTGTATTGAACAAAAGATAGCCAAAAAATCATTACACAGCAACACACAGACGGTTTCTACAAGCATATTAAATGGATATTGCACAAAAAAATATTTAGACGCATCACAAATTGGCAGAGCATTCCTAGCTTCTGCCTTTTACATACACCGAACCTCCACCTGAACCCATTCTCTAGAGACACCACAAATACTTTTTTCTCTGTAGTACTAGGTTCTGAGTCAGCACCTGAAGCAGACACTCACAAACTGAATTTCAGCTCACCCAACTGGTGCACTCGAGGTCGACTAGGATGACAAGCTCTCAGGGATGATCATATGGTCACGCAGCACACTGCCTTCTCTGTTGTACTTCATGACACCAAGTACAAGGCTCGGAAGATTCACACACCTAAGAGAAAATTGTCATTATTACATTAATATCAACAAAATCATTATTACATCATTATCATTATTTGACATGATCTTGTTGATGGTAGCAGCAGAATTTCAAACTAATGAGTGAATTTTATGAAACTAGTACCTTGAAATGTCAAATGACCCTTATCTGTTAGGCTACATTAAAAATATCAGTGAAACAATTTTTTTTCTTTCTTCTCCATTGCACTACACTGTTATTCAGGACTTGGCCTAACATCTGAATAGTTGCAGCTTTCCAGAGTCTTTCACACCTCACAAATTACAATAATTGGAAAGCAATATCAAATTGACAACTCTGATTTACATCAATGCAATTAGTATTACACACAATACCCCAGAATAATACTTTTGCATTTCATAAATATAAGTTAGGTATACCAAATTGAGAAACGTTCGCGAATACCCGTTAATCAAACCCGGTCGAAGCCGTGGATTTTTAAGGGTAAAAAAATCCTTTGAACGCCTTCGTTACAAGGGCAAGTACAGCCGGCGGTCCCATGTAGTATATTTAATGCATGTAAAAGATCCTCAAGCCTAAAAGAAGCCTCTGAGCTAAATTCAAATCGCCTGTTTCATCGCCCGAGATAATACCTTCTTTCTCCGACGTTTGAAAGGAGCGTAGCGAAATTTGCGTGGTCAGACGGAAGAGTGGGCCTGACGGCCCAACTCTCGCCATATACAATCTGACATTAACTCTAAATATCATGCAACAATCGATTAAGATATAATCAACAGGTTTTGCACTCTCTGAAATAGAATATTAATCTTATATTAAATTAAAACAGCATTAAATTATACCCTACATTTATTTCTGCATGTAACTGCAGCGTTACATGCTTTTATATAGGTGTGACAAAACTGCTATTTAGATTTAAGAATTTTCTTGCCAGATTTGTCACATGTGCAATTACATACTACACTGAAAAAAGCTGACACAATCGCAAAATTACACTCTATTGACTCACAGAATAAAGAAAACATGAAAGCACATTATGTTTGAAGGGGTAGTCGAGCTGAAGAAACTTTATACTAGCGCACGTTATATTTTTGGGCACAAAAGAAAATCTTTAAATTAAATAAATTTTTGTTTACAATCTTGAGATAATAACAAAACGAATGAGCCATTTTTACACTCTTCTACTTGCTACAGTTCTCTCACAATTTTATTCCATTTCCTGAATTATACAATACAGACTGGCTCATAACCTGTAATCATGAATTGATGTCCATGTTTGCAACACAGTAATGTGCAACATGCAAAAAACTAGGTGCTCCAACAGCACATACTTTCCCGCATTATTGGAAACCGCTAGTATTGAAATTTGCACTTTCTGTGCTACTAATTACTTTACTATCATTTGAAAACATCCAATTCAACCAAGAAGCGAACAACTCACCATTTCCATTGCACTGTTGTCAATACCATGCGAATTCTACAACTGCATAAAAATATAATACAAAAGTTTTGTAAACTTCTATTGGAACTAGTGGTTCTACAGAATGGCACAGGCTTTCCCGTATTAGTTTTCTATTTCCTTGGTCTTCTCTAGCTATATGGAATTGCCACACTTTTTTCTTGCCAGCGATCACCGCCAAAAGTACTTTTTTGTATACCCACATTATAAACAACCCTTTTCCATTAACAAAATCCTTCATAATATGGCATATTATTGCACAAATCACTACGTCATTGCTATTTCTGCACGAAATATGAGCCATCACTGACGTAATAGCCACGGCCCATATATATTAACAGTTTTGGAGTTTAAAGAAATCAGTGGTACCATGTAAATAATTGCAGTGTTCACCGTAAAATCAAATACGTTATGAAAAAACTTGCTTTCAAAAAAATGATTTATTAATTTATTACTCCTTTAAAATTATACTTTGTTTTTATTTGGTAATATAACAAGAACAACAAAAACATAAAATTAATTCTTGTGAACATGTACATTAATTGTTCAATTTGAGAAATTGGGCTCTCAGGGAAATGCTTTTTTTACAGACTTCAACATAATTAAATTCTTCACTGGATACGATAATAAATATTCCGGGCTTGTCATTTTTTGTCGCTTTAATGTTCCCTATCAAAACAGAACCTTCCTCTTTCACATAGTTAATGCACAAATTGTACAATTCGACACGTCTACAAGCACCAAATATGCTAAAAATAGCAACAACCTGAAAATCATACCAGTTATTAATACAATACACCAGTTAATAAATAAAAATTAACTATTATTGCCACTGTCATTATTAAACTATCATTAATAGAAAGTTTCATCATCAGCTTTTGTAAGAAATGTGTTTACATCTTGTTGGGAAAATACCACTGCCTTTATAGGTTGATATCACACATCTGCTTGTTTCATAAGTAAAGTTTCTATATGAAAATTTCCAATATCAATATTGTCTTTGATCTTCAGCATTGCCTTTAATTTGGAATAAGTGCACCATAATGTCAACGCTTTCCATGCTGTGGTTTAAAGAATCATGCATTCAATTAACAAACATCTATATTCTAGCATGTACATTATACTGACTTAACCAAACTGCTCCGACAGATACGAAAGAACAACAGCTTCGCATAATAAATTTGCATAATTTCCATCCATCCATTTCCTAAACTTTAAGTACTCTCTCTCAAAGTTTGCAAGACTTTTCGGCATCATAGCATTTTCTGCTTTTGCAGCTTCTACCACAATTTCTCTGGGCAAATTCATTATGTTTGAATCGCGACTTTCAAACTAATTGCCATTTGTAAACAAATTTGTTGCTTAGGTAGCATTCATGTCGTCAAAACATGAATTCGAGAATTACTACAACTACGAATTACATCTTAACATCCAATTTCATTTCGCTTCCTTAAATCCTTATAATACTGTTACACAAAAAATAGTGTATGCAACTCGCTTATAATGTTACATTTTTGCACTCATAAGAAGATATTACCGAACTCACTCCTAACGTCGTTCGTTCATTAATATCTGCTTATTCGTGCAAAAAAGGACAACATTATAAACTAATTTCATAATATACTATTGTCATTTTCTTAAATTTTCTGTTTCCTATTGGTAGAACGGAAATATTAAGTTTAGAATATTAAAGAACACAAAAAAAAAATAGTCCTAACTAGCCATTTTCATTTAAACATTATGTGCCGTATTAAAGAAAATTGCGTTTTAACGCTACTAAAAAAGCAAAATTTGAAGCTCATTTTCACAGAAAACTTTTAAGTTTTGAAATCCTTTGTTTGAAGTTATTTCAAGCACATATACTCACAAATATAATAATTTTTACAAATTGCTGGTAATGTGCATATTAAAGATGTGAGAGATCTTTCACTAAAATTACAATTATGTAATTTTTGAAAAAACAAAAAATAACTCAAAACAAACTTTTCGCCATACTAAAGAGTGTAATTAGCACTACCTGTTACAAAAGTTTTAAGAAAAAATGTGCAGCCATATATGAGAAAATGGCATTTGAGCATTACTGAAAATGCGAAATTTTGAGCTACTTTCCACAGAAAACGGTTGTTTTTCGATAAACTTTACGTGACATTATTTAAAGCACATGTACTCGTAAATATAACAATGAAAAATCACCACTAATGTAAATCTTAACAACGTGAGAGACAAGTCAAGTAAAATTAAATTTTGTAATTTTTGAAAAAAACCAATCTATAGAGCAATATGGTTTTATGTTATCTGATAGAGTATGTTTACCACTATCCCTACCAAAAGTTAAAGGAAAAAACTTGGAGCCATTTTTGAGAAAATCTTGTTTTTGTAATTTTTTAAAATTGCACATCATTCTACGCAGTATTGCACGAAACTACTAAAATTATCAAAAAAAATGTTCATGACCTTAATGAAGAACTCACTTTGGACAACAAATTTTATTTGAAGAAAAAATGTCTATCTTAAATTTGTAGTTCTAGGAAGACGCCGAAAAAAATTCAAACTTTCACAATTTTCGAAAATTCAGAGTTATACGTGAAAATCGGACCTATGCCATGTTAATAAGTGTATTTTACTCTATTCATACAAGAAATTTAAAGAAAAAATTTGGAGCCGTTTTTGAGAAAATTTTGAAAATCCCGGGGGGCTTCATATAAAGTACCCCCAAATTTTGAAGAATCTTTTTCAAAATCTCAAAGCTTCGACTAGAATCAGATCGACCGGGGAATATCCATTTTGGAAGAAATCGTACGTATGGTTTAGGCGCTAGCAGTGTTCACAGACGGACAGAACGGACATTACAATTTCAATTGAATTTTTCGGTATAAACCACGAACATTTCTGCTACCACGTTAGGGGAAATTTTCTTAATTTAGCAAATTTATCCATTTTCGTTTTCACGCCCGGCAATTAATTTTTTCCGGAATTGGTTTTCGCGCAGCATTACATAACTTTCCCTATACTACGTATATCACTCCGTGTATACGTACGTATACAAAGT
>JAHLJT010005437.1:2848430-2964827 GCA_031308135.1 Acheta domesticus | reverse complement strand
ACCCCTTCACATCTGGGCCCAACAAAATGCTATCACTATCAACCCTTCTAAATGTCAGGCTATTTTTTCTCCTTCCATGACACCCTTCTTTTCTTCCTCCCTTCATATCTCTCAAACTTCTATCAACTGGTCACCAACAGTTAATATCTTGGCACTCATTTCACTTTCCGTCTTCTCTGGACTCACCATATTACCCATGCCATTACCAAAGCTCACCGAATCACAAACCTCCTTCAGCCCTTCTCCCCACCACTCTCTTTCAAGAAAAAACTCACTATTTCACCTATATCCGCCCTATCATCGCCTATGCCCACCCCACCTGGTTGAATACAACTTCTGAAAATCACAACAAAATCACGCGCATGGAAAACCGCATCATCCGCCTCATCCTTCAACCCCCTCCGCTAACAGATACAACGACATCCGCTCCCAGCATCAGATACCCCACATTCTTCACTTTCTCCATCTTCCGCTCAAACCAAATTAACAACTTCATTTCCGACCCAACCTATAACTATCTTCTCACTCCCCATCTTCGCATTCTCCAAGATCCATACAGAAACAGATACAAGAAACATCCAATAGAAATTCTTAAACTTCCACCACCACCTACCTAAGCCAGAGGCACAGACAGACCACCTGACGAACAAAGACACAAGCTGACAAAACTTTTTCTGACCAATTCAAACCACCATCACATCACCTCTTCCAACTAAAAAGCAGCAAAAACGAAACAAAATCTCTCTCTTCCTGTCTCTCTCTTTACTCTCTACCCTAACAAAATAGCCTGTCTACCCTTAAATAAAATAACCTCTCTCTTTCAAAGCTCCACCCACACCTAAAACGAAAAAACCTCTCTTCACCTCGAACAAATAACCCTCTGTCTCTCTCTCCCCTAACAACCTAATCCCGTCCTCGTATGGGGAAGGTTGCTAGCAATAACCAAAACAGAACCCAAATCTCACCACTCAAGAATGAAGAGCCAATTTAAGTATTGGCAGCATTCACACACCACACCATCCTCGCTCGGCTCGGCTCGGCGGATGCGAGAAGCGTCGAGATAAAAACGCGCTGCGTTTCTGTTGTAATTCTGCTATGTAAAAAGTCTTGTCTGAAGTATATACAGGTACAAAATATAACTTACAGTGGTATGGCCAGAGAGTATGTATTGTGATGTTTCGGTGATGGATTATATTTCGTAACTGATGGATTTATTCAGTATATTCTGTAATTTATTTCAGATGTACTATTGTAATTTTCTTGTTAGAACTCGAGGTGAGTTACGGAGTTTCGGCTTGAAATTTGAAATTTAATGTAAAGATTTCTGCTTAGGCTTAGGCTGCCATAGCTGGATATTCTTTATTTTTTGTACAGATGTGGAGGCGAATGCGCCCCACATGACATTTTGCTTAAAAGCAGCCACGCTGTCGTAATTCTGCCCATCTTAGTGAGTGTCCCTTAGGCCCTTGCAGAAGTTTGGGCCTCCAATATTATTTAAGTAATTTTGTATAATGATGTTTCGATCTTTAATAGAAATTTGTGTCATTTTGTATAATATTTATTTTGGTCACCTTTAGAACGTGTAATAATTTCAGTATAATTCTGATTTCGCTCCTCCGAAATGCTTCCAGGTGTCATTTCGGTGTACTAGAATTGAGCAGGAAGGATATATGCCCACTTTTAAGATCCAGGGGCAAGTTTATCATATAGGATAGCAAGTTTGTTTCCCGATTTAAACCAAATCATATATTCTGCAATTTACTTTAGGAATGATCACCCAAATCAAGTTGGCAGAAGAGGTAAATGCGAGTAACAAATCAAGCCAGACCCTCAATTGTTAAAGATTTCAATTCATACTTCATCAAGAAAATAAGTATGTTAAAGATTTCAAATGTTCTTTGGAATACATTCCTTCTGAGAATATAACATTGTTATTAAGGCTGTGGGAAAACATTAAATCAACATGTGAGAAGATACAATGTACCTGAAGTTTTCTGAGGTAGCTACTGTTTTGGTTGGGGAAGAACATGGGAACAGATATTTTAAAGCTATGAGATAATTCTCTCGAAAGGCTAACTCATACAGCTTATGATCTGCACCAGTACCCTTTCGTATTTCAAGGCAAGGAGATGATGGATATCACTTTGGATTACATGCAATTGATCCGCACACCCAGCAGCCTACTTGCCAAAGCGTCTGCCAATAGATATTACTGTTACCCATTCATGCTGAGAAGTGGACAAATGAACCAACTCTCAGTTACAACGACTTTCTACAGCAGTACGCTGGAGACATGTTTGCAAGAATTACCATTGAGGGATTATTGTATTTTGCATTTGAATCAGGAGAAATTGCGACCCCGACTCATATGCTAATCTATGAGATGCAATATGCAGTTAGTGGTAGTGCTGAAAATGTTGGGCAAAGGGTCATTCTACCCTCACCACTCAAGGACCTTGGAACATGCCCGAAAGAACTCCGGATGAAGTGTGCTACGTCAGAAAATACGGTAAACCTGATTTGTTTTTTACCATTCACTCTTAATCATAACAGCTAGAAATATCAAGAGAACTACTGGAAAATCAAAAGGCTTCTGATAGACCAGATATTGTTGCAAGACATTCCATCTTGAAGTAAACATTTCAATGAAGCTTAAGAAATTAAAAACTTTTTGCGATGTGTGTGTTGCGAAATGTTTACTATCGAGTTTGCAAAAAAGAGGCTTTCAACATTCTCACATTTTGCTGTGGTTGAAGAATAAAATTAATTGAAATAGGATAGATGCTTGCGTAAGTGCAGAAATACTTACCCACAGCATGATCCTGAATTCTTCATTCTTCTAACTATATTTGCATAATGTGCATACAAGATAGACAAAGTCCTACAATGGTCAATAGAAAAAATATTAAAGAGTGAAAAAATAAAAAATACGTATTTAATAATTTTCAGAAATCCATTCAATGATACCAAACATGACCCACCACACCCTGATGATAGTCGGGGGGCAACTTCGAAATGTTGAATGGAAACCCCCATTTTTATTGCAGATTCGGATTCTCCATAAAAAAGTAAACAAGTTGTGTCTGAAAAAACTTGTGTTCTCATTTCAAATTTCTATGTTAATCCCTGCCGCACCCTCAGAGGTTGCAATGGAGAATTCGCATCTGCAATAAAAATGGGGGGGGGGTCTATTTAACATTTCATAATCCCCCCTCACCCCACCCTTGGAGGGCGATTTTGACATTAAATACAAGTTTTCTAATTTGTCAACGTAAAGTCTATTTGTTGAGATGATTGACCGTTTCCAAACGTTTGCTGCAAAATTGAATAAAGTTAGTTCTGTGATTGCAGTGCCAATCTATCACAAATCAAAACAAATCCTATCATTGGAAATTACTACTACTGGTCCAGGAATATGTGCTGATATAAAAAAATATAATAGAACCATGTAGTGTATGTCAAAAGTACAGAAGTTCTAATGTAAATCAGTCTTTAATATATCGTAAATAGATAATTTCTTTTGTCAAAATAGGTTACACTTTGACACATTCAGAATGGAAATTCATTTGATAGAATCAATGACTTGTAAAACACATCTCAAGATGTTTATCAAATTTTCCATGGCCCCCTTAGATATTAGTAAATAAAGCAACTAACACTAATTAACGGGAGATGTTTTGGACATGAGCAGAACTAGTTCACAAAATTTCAGGAATTTTGCAATGCAATCCACAATTTACTCTTTGATTAACCTACGCACCAATGTTGAATAAAAGCATCCTTTCTGTCAAATTTGGTTAAAAAATTGGAATTTATCGCTCCAAAAACATTCATTTTATATGATTGCGTAGGCTTCTGCGGTCAGAGTTTGCCCTCAGCAGTACACTCTGAGGAAGGCCACAATATGTTGGCCGAAACGTCAGCTACCACAACAGAGATGTGGCTCATCGCGGATAGCCTGGGACAATGTTCATTTTATGTACTTTATTATTTTCCTTCCTTCCCCCTCCCCTGTCCATGCCACCCAAGCATTCACTATTTGTTTTCTGATGACATTAAAACAGAAAATACTGACATTGTCTTGCAAATGGTGGAGTACAGAATAGTTAAATGATGCGTATTCAGGTGACAAAAACAACATATCAATAACAGTCAAAACTAAAGAAGGTTGATTTTTTTGTTTTTCTTCATGCATTATGCTATTTCCTCAAACATACACAAAAAAACAAACCCTGCGACTTTTCAACTGAAAATGTAGAACAGAGCTAAGCATTTAACTTAACTGTTGAGAACACTTCCTATAAATTACGTTAAAAACGCTGCAAACATTGATTAAATTCATATCACAAATCTTGCCATCTTCTCCAGTTACATGAAAACAGTTTGAAACTCTGAAACCTCATTCAACTCCCATTTCCAGAGACAAAACAGTTAATAACAGTCCAAATGGTTCATTGAAGTTCTTAACCACCAATCAACTCAAGCTTTTATCATTATCTAAAATAGTACTCAAACTATTCCCTAAATAAGGATATATGTACTATATCTTTGAGCAATTTTCCCAAGCAAAAAGTAAAATGTCAAATTTTGCATTACAATATTGGTATAACAATACTATTTACACACATACCTCACATTTAAAAGTCCATCATTGTGCCTAGATTAGTTTACAATAAGTCATATTCAGTTACCTCAAAACAAATTTTCTCTGATGGACTGTGTATTGAACAAAAGATAGCCAAAAAATCATTACACAGCAACACACAGACGGTTTCTACAAGCATATTAAATGGATATTGCACAAAAAAATATTTAGACGCATCACAAATTGGCAGAGCATTCCTAGCTTCTGCCTTTTACATACACCGAACCTCCACCTGAACCCATTCTCTAGAGACACCACAAATACTTTTTTCTCTGTAGTACTAGGTTCTGAGTCAGCACCTGAAGCAGACACTCACAAACTGAATTTCAGCTCACCCAACTGGTGCACTCGAGGTCGACTAGGATGACAAGCTCTCAGGGATGATCATATGGTCACGCAGCACACTGCCTTCTCTGTTGTACTTCATGACACCAAGTACAAGGCTCGGAAGATTCACACACCTAAGAGAAAATTGTCATTT
Source organism: Acheta domesticus (assembly GCA_031308135.1). Taxonomy (NCBI): domain Eukaryota; kingdom Metazoa; phylum Arthropoda; class Insecta; order Orthoptera; family Gryllidae; genus Acheta; species Acheta domesticus. The sequence goes on along the minus strand of JAHLJT010005437.1, from coordinate 2,959,701 downwards.
ATTACATTAATATCAACAAAATCATTATTACATCATTATCATTATTTGACATGATCTTGTTGATGGTAGCAGCAGAATTTCAAACTAATGAGTGAATTTATGAAACTAGTACCTTGAAATGTCAAATGACCCTTATCTGTTAGGCTACATTAAAAATATCAGTGAAACAATTTTTTTTTCTTTCTTCTCCATTGCACTACACTGTTATTCAGGACTTGGCCTAACATCTGAATAGTTGCAGCTTTCCAGAGTCTTTCACACCTCACAAATTACAATAATTGGAAAGCAATATCAAATTGACAACTCTGATTTACATCAATGCAATTAGTATTACACACAATACCCCAGAATAATACTTTTGCATTTCATAAATATAAGTTAGGTATACCAAATTGAGAAACGTTCGCGAATACCCGTTAATCAAACCCGGTCGAAGCCGTGGATTTTTAAGGGTAAAAAAATCCTTTGAACGCCTTCGTTACAAGGGCAAGTACAGCCGGCGGTCCCATGTAGTATATTTAATGCATGTAAAAGATCCTCAAGCCTAAAAGAAGCCTCTGAGCTAAATTCAAATCGCCTGTTTCATCGCCCGAGATAATACCTTCTTTCTCCGACGTTTGAAAGGAGCGTAGCGAAATTTGCGTGGTCAGACGGAAGAGTGGGCCTGACGGCCCAACTCTCGCCATATACAATCTGACATTAACTCTAAATATCATGCAACAATCGATTAAGATATAATCAACAGGTTTTGCACTCTCTGAAATAGAATATTAATCTTATATTAAATTAAAACAGCATTAAATTATACCCTACATTTATTTCTGCATGTAACTGCAGCGTTACATGCTTTTATATAGGTGTGACAAAACTGCTATTTAGATTTAAGAATTTTCTTGCCAGATTTGTCACATGTGCAATTACATACTACACTGAAAAAAGCTGACACAATCGCAAAATTACACTCTATTGACTCACAGAATAAAGAAAACATGAAAGCACATTATGTTTGAAGGGGTAGTCGAGCTGAAGAAACTTTATACTAGCGCACGTTATATTTTTTGGGCACAAAAGAAAATCTTTAAATTAAATAAATTTTTGTTTACAATCTTGAGATAATAACAAAACGAATGAGCCATTTTTACACTCTTCTACTTGCTACAGTTCTCTCACAATTTTATTCCATTTCCTGAATTATACAATACAGACTGGCTCATAACCTGTAATCATGAATTGATGTCCATGTTTGCAACACAGTAATGTGCAACATGCAAAAAACTAGGTGCTCCAACAGCACATACTTTCCCGCATTATTGGAAACCGCTAGTATTGAAATTTGCACTTTCTGTGCTACTAATTACTTTACTATCATTTGAAAACATCCAATTCAACCAAGAAGCGAACAACTCACCATTTCCATTGCACTGTTGTCAATACCATGCGAATTCTACAACTGCATAAAATATAATACAAAGTTTTGTAAACTTCTATTGGAACTAGTGGTTCTACAGAATGGCACAGGCTTTCCCGTATTAGTTTTCTATTTCCTTGGGTCTTCTCTAGCTATATGGAATTGCCACACTTTTTTCTTGCCAGCGATCACCGCCAAAAGTACATTTTTTGTATACCCACATTATAAACAACCCTTTTCCATTAACAAAATCCTTCATAATATGGCATATTATTGCACAAATCACTACGTCATTGCTATTTCTGCACGAAATATGAGCCATCACTGACGTAATAGCCACGGCCCATATATATTAACAGTTTTGGAGTTTAAAGAAATCAGTGGTACCATGTAAATAATTGCAGTGTTCACCGTAAAATCAAATACGTTATGAAAAAACTTGCTTTCAAAAAAATGATTTATTAATTTATTACTCCTTTAAAATTATACTTTGTTTTTATTTGGTAATATAACAAGAACAACAAAAACATAAAATTAATTCTTGTGAACATGTACATTAATTGTTCAATTTGAGAAATTGGGCTCTCAGGGAAATGCTTTTTTTACAGACTTCAACATAATTAAATTCTTCACTGGATACGATAATAAATATTCCGGGCTTGTCATTTTTTGTCGCTTTAATGTTCCCTATCAAAACAGAACCTTCCTCTTTCACATAGTTAATGCACAAATTGTACAATTCGACACGTCTACAAGCACCAAATATGCTAAAAATAGCAACAACCTGAAAATCATACCAGTTATTAATACAATACACCAGTTAATAAATAAAAATTAACTATTATTGCCACTGTCATTATTAAACTATCATTAATAGAAAAGTTTCATCATCAGCTTTTGTAAGAAATGTGTTTACATCTTGTTGGGAAAATACCACTGCCTTTATAGGTTGATATCACACATCTGCTTGTTTCATAAGTAAAGTTTCTATATGAAAATTTCCAATATCAATATTGTCTTTGATCTTCAGCATTGCCTTTAATTTGGAATAAGTGCACCATAATGTCAACGCTTTCCATGCTGTGGTTTAAAGAATCATGCATTCAATTAACAAACATCTATATTCTAGCATGTACATTATACTGACTTAACCAAACTGCTCCGACAGATACGAAAGAACAACAGCTTCGCATAATAAATTTGCATAATTTCCATCCATCCATTTCCTAAACTTTAAGTACTCTCTCTCAAAGTTTGCAAGACTTTTTCGGCATCATAGCATTTTCTGCTTTTGCAGCTTCTACCACAATTTCTCTGGGCAAATTCATTATGTTTGAATCGCGACTTTCAAACTAATTGCCATTTGTAAACAAATTTGTTGCTTAGGTAGCATTCATGTCGTCAAAACATGAATTCGAGAATTACTACAACTACGAATTACATCTTAACATCCAATTTCATTTCGCTTCCTTAAATCCTTATAATACTGTTACACAAAAAATAGTGTATGCAACTCGCTTATAATGTTACATTTTTGCACTCATAAGAAGATATTACCGAACTCACTCCTAACGTCGTTCGTTCATTAATATCTGCTTATTCGTGCAAAAAAGGACAACATTATAAACTAATTTCATAATATACTATTGTCATTTTCTTAAATTTTCTGTTTCCTATTGGTAGAACGGAAATATTAATTTTAGAATATTAAAGAACACAAAAAAAAATAGTCCTAACTAGCCATTTTCATTTAAACATTATGTGCCGTATTAAAGAAAATTGCGTTTTAACGCTACTAAAAAAGCAAAATTTGAAGCTCATTTTCACAGAAAACTTTTAAGTTTTGAAAATCCTTTGTTTGAAGTTATTTCAAGCACATATACTCACAAATATAATAATTTTTACAAATTGCTGGTAATGTGCATATTAAAGATGTGAGAGATCTTTCACTAAAATTACAATTATGTAATTTTTGAAAAAAACAAAAAATAACTCAAAACAAACTTTTCGCCATACTAAAGAGTGTAATTAGCACTACCTGTTACAAAAGTTTTAAGAAAAAATGTGCAGCCATATATGAGAAAATGGCATTTGAGCATTACTGAAAATGCGAAATTTTGAGCTACTTTTCACAGAAAACGGTTGTTTTCGATAAACTTTACGTGACATTATTTAAAGCACATGTACTCGTAAATATAACAATGAAAAAATCACCACTAATGTAAATATTAACAACGTGAGAGACAAGTCAATAAAATTAAATTTTTGTAATTTTTGAAAAAACCAATCTATAGAGCAATATGGTTTTATGTTATCTGATAGAGTATGTTTACCACTATCCCTACCAAAAGTTAAAGGAAAAAACTTGGAGCCATTTTTGAGAAAATCTTGTTTTTGTAATTTTTTAAAATTGCATACATTCTACGCAGTATTGCACGAAAACTACTAAAATTATCAAAAAAAATGTTCATGACCTTAATGAAAGAACTCACTTTGGACAACAAATTTTATTTGAAGGAAAAATGTCTATCTTAAATTTTGTAGTTCTAGGAAGACGCTGAACAAATTTAAAACTTTTGCAATTTTCGAAAATTTAGTTATTCGTGAAAATCGGACCTATGCCACCCTAATAAGTGTATTTTACTCTTTTCTTACAAGAAATTAAAAGAAAAAATTTGGAGCCGTTTTAGAAAATTTTGAAAATGTCCGGGGGGCGTAATGAAAAGTACCCCCAAATTTTACATAATCTTTTTCAAAATCTCAAAGCTTCGAAGAACCAGATCGACCAGGGAATACACATTTTGGAAGAAATCGTACGTATGGTTTAGGCGCTAGCAGTGTTGACAGGGACAGAATTTATATTACAAAATAATTGAATAATTCCAGTTAAATAACGAAATTTTGTACTCGTAGAGGAAATGGGCTTGAATTTGAAATTCACCAGCACATTTAGTCGCTCGGGAAATAGTCTCTAGGAAGGTTCTCGAGCAACTAAACATGCTGTTGAATTTCAAATTCAAGGCCATTTAATCTGTGTACAAAGTTACATTTTATTCAACTGGAATTATTCAATTATTTTGTAAGATATTTTGCATTAGTCTTAATTGTCCATTTGAAACTAATGATTTTCAAGCAAATTACGAACTGTACAATGTCACCGACTGTAGTTTACTCATTAAATATGGTACAGCATTTGGTGCGAAAACTAAATATTTTCATGCAAATATCAACTTAGAGACAATTATTACCCCTTTGCAAACAGCTATATCAATATGAAAATTCCACACATCCTAGACTGCTTAAATACCAAACTTCACTAAAAATTTCAACTTTTGGATTTAACTAAGTATTTTCAAAATACTGAAAATTTAAGAAACAAGAAGCGACCGACTCTTTCCATCGCACTGTTGCCAAAACTATGTGAATTCTACAACTGCATAAACATATAATAGAAAAGTTTTGTAAGCTTTTATTGGAAAAAGAAGCCTGATACCATACAGCTATACAAACTCAGAACAATGACATGTAACTAACAGAAATTCGTGACAGCACGGACAGAACGGAATTCAATTGTTGCATTCCCTGCATTGTCAGTGCTTCCTTAAAGGGCTAGCAATTTTTATTTCCAATATTTGAAAATAAATTATATCTGAAGATTAATGTGTAAATATATAACAAAAGGTTGAATGTAAAAACGAACAAAGAAACAGTATAAAAAATTGCAAATTCTAATTTACAACGCATCCGCTGTCTGAAGCAAAGTATTTGCAGCGGGCTGTACTGTGTCACGAAATTATAGAAAAACTACTCGTATTTTTAAAAAAAATTAAGCATGACCTTATTTGAAGATTTATTTTTGATAAACACATTTCATGAACAAAATCAGCTGCTATCTATCGCTGCCCAAAGTACGTTTTTTTGACATTTCCTTAATTTTTCATTTTCCTAAAGGGAAACAGAAGACAGGCAAACTTTAGAATATAAAATAACACTAAAACCTCGTTCTAAATGGCAATTTTCTTTAAAAATTTGTAGCCAGTTTGAAGAAAATGGCATTTCAGTGCAGCTAAAAATGCAAAATTTGAAGATCATTTTCACAGAACATTTTTGAGTTTTCATTGCTGGTAATGTGCATATTAATGATTTGAGAAACCTTTCAAAAAAATTACAATTTGTGTAATTTTTGAAAAACAAAACAATAGAGCAATATGGTGTTTATTTAATACTATCCTTACCAAAAGTTTAAAGAAAAAAGTTTCAGCAGTTGTTGAGAACCTTTTTTTTAACTTTTTTAAATTGCACATATTGCACGCAATATTGTGCAAAAACTACTACTATTTTCAAAAAAATGTACATAACTTTAATGAAAGAACTCTCATTGGAGAAGAAATTTTATTTGGAGGAAAAATCTCTATTTGCAATTTTATGGCTCGAGGAAGAAGCCGACAAAAATTCGAACTTTTAAAATTTTCGAAAATACAGTTTTTAACCAACATGAGACCTCCACCATTGTCTTAAACCGCCTTCAGACCATCCAACAACAATATATGTATGTACAACAATGTAATAATGTATACAACTAGTAAAAAAGTGTTTATAGCCTACTCGTTTCAAAAGGTCTCATTGCTTAGCTTACTCATCTCAACAAAATGAGTCATGGAATATTTCAAACAAAGGAACAGAACTTTTAAGAACCAAAAATCCTCAGCCAACCTACACTAAATTAAAAATACTATTTTGCTACACATCTTACCAATTTTATCAATTCAATTCTACCATCACTGGCTGCTGTTTGATACCTTTCTTAGTGTGTTTTTTTTCCAAATTTACAGCACATATTTGCTCTTTTGACAGGACTCATTTCATAACTTCTATAGATGGAGCAAATCTTGTAATGCTATTATCTTTGCTACGCTGCAATGAATCCAAAATTTCCACACTTTCATCACAGTCTGATTTATTCCAATTTTCATCTGGTTGGGAGACCATATGACCCCTGTTGATGTTTTTCCTATTGTTCTGTCAAGAGAGAATTTTCAATAAGTTTGCATTCATTTTCACTGCCCAAAATGTTTGTCATGTAAAATCATTCAATGGGCATAGGAGTATGGGATTCATTACTTTGTTTTGCCAATTTACTCGATCTAAATACACAGGATTCAGAGGCAGGATTTCTTTCATTTCTTTTTTATCTGTTCATTGGTCCTTGATGTATTTCAATGAGTCTCCACCCAGTGTTGGAGCTGCTACCAAAACATCGTTATTGAAGATGTTTGTTCGTTAACTGTCTGGATAATGAAATTTGAGATGCTTTCTAGCAATGTATCCAGCAAATATCCTGGAAACAAAATAACATCAATTTGTTAAATCAGACATTTAAGCAGAATGCACAGATTGATGCACAAGTCATACATTTTTAAATACATTTTTTTTTACAAAAAATTAAATGAATGAAATAAGTACAGGGAAAGAGAATGTTTCACACAAACTATACAGAATGTATAACCAATTTGTTTAACTAAAAAATTCAGATACGAGTTATATTCTACAATACACAAATAGGTAAATTAACACTAATTTTGGTAGTACAATTGTAATTTTGGAAATAAATATTTAATAGAAATAACAATAGTAATAATGAAGATGTCAGTTTAAAAGTACAGAAGCACAAACTTTCTAGCCCTAGTATTTTTTCTGATCGTTTTAGTGCATGCTAGCTTTTTGATATTGTCACACTCTTCCCAGCTGCCATTCATCACAACCTAAACACATTATTTTCACCTTTTCTCAATTTTCAGCACCTTAATAGTAGAATTACATTTTGACTTTAATAATATTATAGAGTCAAAGTTTAGATAATCTTTTCAAACTTTCTACATGCAAAATCCACTTATTTTGAAAGAATTGTTCATGATCCCCCTTTTATCTGACATTTGCACAAACATGATCTTGATATAATATTTTTTAAACCAGGCAGAAAAAATGAAAGAAGACATACAATGTTTTTCACTCGGGTGCATGTATACTTCAATTATTTCTCCCGAGAAGTAAATGCATATTAAAGTGCTTTTTTCACAATTTCTAGGTCATAAATGCGTGTTAAAGTGCAAATTTAAAAACTTTTAAGTCGCAAATGCATAGTTTTAAAAGCATTTTTCAACATTTTTTAGGGCATAAAAATCCTCTCCCTAATAATAATACTTTCTCTATACTATGTATGTAGGATGTAAGAACACATCTTGAGTTCACTTCCATCTATTCCATCCGTGGGTGCAAGCAGGCTATATCAACTCCTGCTTTTACACTATTAAATAAAACAATTATAAAACATAATGCTTACAATAACTGAGAATATTTTTTAAACAGACATGTGTTATAGTAATTTTCTGTTCAAATGTTACTAAAAATCTTTAATATAAATGAAAATTCTACACATTTAGCTCACAATGGGCACTTTGTGAAAACTATCCTGAACTCCTTCAGCAGCCAATGAGCATCAGAAAAGACAGGTTGGAAAACACAGAATGGCCAACACCAGAGCAATTCTCAATGCCCATGCTTCCCTCTGACAAAGTTTGTCATTCCCTCACCACCCACAAACTATATCATTTATTCGAACAATTACTCCTCTGTATGAGCAAACAATCATTTACTCTCACACGTGAAGAATTACAGACTTCATGTTCCCACTACTAACCCTCCACCAGATGCAAGGGCACAGAGTTGGCAAGTGATCATTTCAGTTCTTCCTATCCCTGCTTTGTTTGATGTGACCCTGTATTTGCTGTTCAGTTATTATTTGATGAATTGCAAGTATTTTGTTGAAAATGAAATGATAACTTCAACAGATAACAATTTGTGTTTGACAAAGTGGAGTTGTGAACACAAATATTCAGCAAGTATTTTTGAATTTAAAGAAACACATGCATGTACTATAATAATATAAATTCACGCACAGAAATAAAATTTCGAGCGTATTTTTGTAGATTTTCAAGAGAAAATCAACAAAAGTACTAAGAAGTAAAGAGATTAACTAAGTAAAGTAAGTAACTAAGAAGTAAAAAAATTCCCAGAACATTTCCCACTTGCTATACACCCTGAGAAAAAAGACTAGAATACTTCAGTCAAGTCTCAAAATTATGTTAATCAGTCAAGTCTCAAAATTATGTTAATCAGACATGCCATGAAATTCCTACGCGTATTGTGTTCCTCGTTTTGGACAGTTTTATTTCATCTGGGCATTTTATTTTGTTGCAAGGTTTATTTTTGTTTGTTTTCAATTATTTAATTATATTGCTGCTAAAAATGGGCATTTGTTTTTTCAAATGCGGAGTTACAAGTGGTTTTGCAAATTTTTTGTCTGGTCACTGTTTTAGGAAGGTCTCTCATTTGGAAAGTTATTTTTTTCTGTGATTGTGTCATTTTAATATTTCATTTTCATTATTAAATTCATGATATTACATCCGAAATTACTTTGAAAATTTTCCATATTTACAACGATGCATGTTTTTTGCAGTTACAAGGCAGCAGTAGGAGTGTAGCAAAGAGAGAAAAGAACAGACACCATGTGCCAAGAATGCAAAGTAACCCATTGTACTGATCTTCCATTTCCATTTTTTTTTAATAAATGGAATTATTATTACTTTCTGATTGTTGTGTTGTTTATAATTAAAATACTAGAAGAAAATTCATTTTCTTCTTAGTGTTATATTATGTTTCATCATACCCTTGCAGTGCCATGGGTCATATATCCCACTAGCAGTTTCTGAAAAACTAAACGTTAAATATCTTCAGTAACCAATATTGAAATACTAACTAAAAACAACTTTAATAAAAAGTTTTATTTCAAAATTCTGAAAAATAAATTTAAATCGGTCACGAAAAGGTTAATGTACACTTACAATAATTTTACTGTAATTATTGAAAATAAAATGTATTAATATTATTTCAAACTACATTAGAATGTTGAAAAGGTCCATCCATCAATTATGCAATGTCAACACGGTGTACATTGAATAACCCTCTCCACCCTGTAACGAATGCTTGAACCTCCCACCCCCTAAATAATTACGACAAGCTTGTCATAACATCTCCACCTCCATTTACAGTAAGTGAAAATATATTATACAACAGTAAAAACAATTTATTAATTTTATTTGTTGTACATATTAAAATTTTATGCCGAACGCACCTAACAAGATTAGAGAGAATGCAAGATTAGTAGAAGGAAGGAGGGATAGACAAGACAGTTTCTGACAAACCACACACCCACCCTCGTGGGTGATCCGTGAGCAAGAGACTACCGTGCCAATGTAATTGGATTCTTAAATATATTACAGACCAGTTCTGACTATTTTCTTCATAATCTAACAGATTCAATCAACTGATTGAATTCATCCATTTATTGTAACAATTAAACACAATTTATATTTTTTACTTTAATTTGTTAATGTTTTGGTATGTGACCGAACGGAAGGAATTATTTCAGCAAATGTTCAAAATCAAAATACGTATGGAACACTAAGCCAACACTCCCTACCCCTGTGCGACGCAACATAAAACTGCCTCAAAGACCCTCCCCCCACTCTTCAGCATTATGTAATTTACAGTCAACCCCAAAGAATGAACTTGCTGCCAGAAAATTAAACCCAGATTTCCCAGAATACGCCCAGTTGCTCTAACCACTTGAGCTACAAATAATGATGGGAAATTTTACCAAAACAATGATACGTCCATTTTTCAATACATCACCACAAGGTTTTCTATGTTTAAAATATTATAAAACAATATTTTTGCATCGTGTTTCCCATCTGAATGATAGAACTTAAATGAGTTTCATTTTATTGTTTAATCATTCACAAATAATAATGTCTATCAGATGTAAAGAAGCAAACAAAAAAAAAAAGGTCTTCGTGTTTTGCTATTTATCAATTTATTCACTTTCATTCATAAATCATCGAAATAAAACGTCCTGATTCTAATTCGATTCTTAATACGTAAATATTAGTTTTAAACATATTCTGAGAAATCTGTGTCATCTCATTTTTCTAATCAATATTCTATGTACTACAACGAAAGATTCAAAATGCAGTTCAACTTGATTACCACAAACAAGAACACGAAAAAAAACAACTTAGAAATGATCAAAAATGCAAAACAATAACGTATTAAAGATATTTTTGGACATTTCTTGTGTTTCTCAAATAATTCTCTAACATACGTACACTGAATATCACAAATGCACTGCTTGCTTCAAATTTAGTCAACCTCCATTCAATCAGTTTGTCACTTCCAAGAGTTTTCATGAATCTAAAATGCATTAAATCCAGGAGTGTTGCACATTTTATAAATAATTTTAAATTCAGAGATGTATGCCCCCTTTTCTGCAGGCATCGAATGCAGCAGTCACTACCATTTCATCTTCACTACCATTGAAGTTGACAGCTTCATCCACAGCATCTCCCATGGATTTTGTTGCCACAAATTCAAGTCCTTGAACTAAACAGCTTTCTTGATAAGGACTAAATTTGGCTGGTGGAGGTTCATTAGGACACAAAATGTTTGCGAAGCATTTTGTCCTTTCCCTAAGCTTCTTATGACATAAGTCTTCAGTTAATTTGGAAGTCATACCACAGTTTTTAGCTTCACACTGCATACATTTTAGTTCTACTTTAGTAGCTAAGCCTATCTTTCAACTATTCCAATGCAATTTATAGAATCACAAATTTTACACTTCACAAAATTATATATTGTGTCTGACAATACATTAATATCCACAATTAAATATCTGCCAGCACTAGATTCATTTACACTGAAACTGTCATATGTTGCTTCACAAAACTATCAGCTTTCTTCTCAAAGCACTGGGTGGAATTCACACAGGACATGTATCACTGGGGCTTGGAAAAACATTACGTCCATTACAGGCATTAGTAGAATTGTTTTCCGCTTGTGATATTTTCCTTTGTCCAAGAGCTTTGTTCTAGACAATATAGCACACGAGAACGAGAACTGCAAAAAAAAAAAGGGAACCTTTCTTCTATAACTCACGTGCACAAACAAACCAAACGTTCTGAACACACTAGAAGTTATTACTCGTTCACTTTACATTTGCAGACGGCAGAATTAGGAACTAATGTTGTTTTGAAAGTGAAGGCCCGAACCAAGGCCGTCTAGAATAGAAGGCCTGCTCCTTCGCCGAATGACGTCACGAAGGGTGGCTGGGAGGAAATGCATGCTGTCCAAGTTTTAAATAGAGATATAGTTCTTAAAATCGCATGGAAACCCAAACCCATACTTGTTTAAAATAACACGACGAAACCTTGATTCTGTAGGAATTTATTTTAGTTATTTGTATTAAGATATTCCGATATTGTACAATTTTCGTACACGTAAATTAACATAATTTTTGTACATGTTACCGTATTTATAATATAAGATTTTCTATAATTCATGAAACAATTTTGCTGCCATAATTGATATTCATAAGAAATTAAGTACCTTCATGAGAATTCTATTTATTTATTTCCTGCTCTATTTCTTTCAATTTGTCTACTTTAATTTAATATGGAAGTTAGTACAGCTAGGAGTAATGCATTTATCAGATATTTCTCTGATGGCCGTATTAGTAATTAATAATAATAGTTGATTATATTATAAGAAACAGTAAAATATTCATAGGTAAGTAAGTGAAATTCTAGCTGCTGAAAAATAAGAAGAGGAAGGAAGGAAAGCAATATTTTATTCAGAAAGTACTCCAGCAGATTATGTAAGACTATATGAGATTATTAAAGACACAAATCACATTGGAAGTACATAAAAATTGTTTCGGATGCTTTAAATTGACTTTAGTGTCTTCCTATTTTGCACTCAGTTTTGTGACCTTGCGTCTTATATTCCTGATACCACTATACTTATAACTGAACATTCCTAATTTACAGTGTTTATTTAACAAAATGTTTAGATACACAAAGTTCTATTAAAGTGAGCAGAATTTGTCCACAACTCCAAACCTTGTTTTCCATTAATCGGATCTCCGTCTCTTACACAAAGCCTTTCAATAAAGTTCTTTGATTTTCATGCTTCAGGAACTTTATTTAAAAATTTTCGGATATCAATATCTGAAACACTTGGTGAGTCTTCGTCAAGTACTGAGGCTGTTCACTAAGAAGAGTATGCATCTTTCACACTTAGTATACATCTCGACACCATCTCCTCTTACTGCCTTGTTCTGGTAGAGAATAAATTTGGAGTCGAAGTGTTTTACACACACAGACAAGTTCTCTGAGGGGACAAAATATTTCCTATTTGTTTTCATACACTTCTGTCACAGAGCAGGATTGTTTGGAAGTTTCAAAGTTGAAACGCCTTCTATCTAATTCGATCAACAGCACGGTACACTTCACTTTATATTTTTTCATATTTTTCTCCTGCCTAATTTTCAAAACACCTTCCTTTTAGGATAGTTTGCAAGTATTCACTGAAAAAATGCAGGGTATAATAGTATAACCAAACATCCAAGTGCAACAACAAAACATATTACATAAAATATTTGATAATTACACCACATACTTAAATCACACAATATTGAAGTAGACATACCTTCCTTTCTCGAAGATAACGGACTAAGGAATTTTTTTATGCAGGAAACCGTGCACACAATTAATACTGAATTATTAAAACATTTGTTCGCATCTAAACATTCCTACAAGGGCCCATTAGCTAGAATAGACTAACACGATAACATACGGAAACGAAAAATGTTCAGCCACCGATTGTGACGTCAGATCACGTGACATTCACATTGGCTCAGGCTCTTCTAGACGGCCTTGCCCGAACACACAAGCGAGAATACACGAATGGCCCCGATGTCAATCAGCATTTGACGAATCAGCTGTCTCCGAAGGCAACACAAGCGCTACGGACACAGCTGACGAATTATGCCGTTCTGACAGTGAGTTGGAGTCGTGCTCTTAAATGATTAAGATATACAATAAAATAGATGACGCCACACGCTATTCACGACATTCACGTACAATATTTTTCTTTCTTCTTGGCGCTTATTTACTGCTTAATGGTTATGTTCTTGCTCCGCCGGGGTTGTGTGTGCTGCTCACCGCCATCTACATCATATTAAACGGTCAGTATATACTGCAGACGCGCGTTTCTCATTCAGTCGGCGGTTCATGTAAACAGATCGCAGCGCTCCGTCTGCGAACGTAAAGTGAACGAGTAATATAATTGTCAACTGTTTCCACATGGATGCTGTTTACAACAGTTCTGCCAATGTAAGAACACAAACATACGAAAGTTACGTGAAAAACGCCCTCGACCGCCACTTTTAAATTTTCTTTAAAGGTATAAAAAGATCCTAAAACTCAAAATTTTTTTACCATGATATACATACTATTGCAAATCAAATTACATTTAAAAACTCCAATTTTTTCATCCTAAACTCATCCAAGTCTGCTTAAATGTTTTCTAGACAAAAAGTAGTTTTAAAAATGTCTGGTTCAATACATTACATCTCCAGGAGACCCAAATTTTACACAAATAAAGTTGTTAGTTTAGCAGGCAACAAAAGATCACCGCATTTCCAAAAGAACTGTGTGTGTGTGTGCATTTGCATGTGCATGCACATACCCAAGTGCATGTATATACATGTGGGCATGCACATGCATGTATATGGATATTTCTGTGTGTATGTATGTATACGTGCCTGGGTGTGTGTCTATACAAATAATTGATCTGAGAAACAATGAATATTAATGGTCATAGTGCCCTAATAGTAAAATAATCGGGAAAAAATTCTAGTGAAAATAATACATGTATTATTTTATTATTAATAATATATATTATATTATTAATAATGAAATTTTCATAAAAAACTGTTGACAAAACTTTATTACTATGGAATAAGGGGTGGAGTTATGACCTCATTAGATCATACCTCTCAGGACGTAAGCAATGTACTGAGATCTTCTGGCAATCTGAAAATTTCTTATCCAAAGTTCAATCAAATTTTGATACAATTACCACCAGTGTTCCGCAAGGATCTGTGCTCGGACCTTTGCTATTTCTAAGATATGATAATGATCTTCCCATGGTGGAAATAATCTTTATTATTTTAATATTATTATTTTAACATTATTTCCACAATGGATAAAACTGGATCAATTTCAAGTTTCATCATGGTCACCAACACCAAAACTTAAAAGTGGCAGTAGATGATGAATCCGTGAACCAAATTGATTGTCATAAGTTCTTAGGAATATTCATAGGTCAGAACCTAACAAGTAACAAACAAGTTGATACAATACTTTGTAATAAAATAAACTCTAATATATTCCTCTTGAGATACTTTTCCAGATACCTGGGAAACTGATGCAATTATTTCAGTATATTATGGGATAATCTTCTATTAACTTCAATACGGTATTGAAATTTGGGGTGGTAAAACACAAAAAAAAAAATGGATAGACTAATGGACCTACAAAAGAAATGTATAAGAAGCATTTTCAAACTGAATTTCAGACAGTCCTGTAAAGATTTCTTTATTAAATATGAATTACTCAGTGTCGTACCACTCTACTCTTACAAAGTACTATTATTATTGAGAAATAATCAAAATCAATATTTTATGAGCAATAAAGAGATACATAACCACCATACTAGAGAACATAGGGACGACCACAGGATATAGCAAGTCTTCAACTAGCAAAGATCCTTTCTGCATTGCTGCACAACTCCTTAATAATCTCCCAGTTAACACAAAAACTACTGATGATAAATATTTCAAAACACTGCTTAAACGTTACCTTACTAGTATGTGTCCATATAGGTTATCTGAAATGTTTTAACTTTCTGTAATTAAAAACCATGTACCACTACAAGAGTGACTACTCTTTGTACCAGTGATCAAATAAAATAATGTAATTATATGTTAAGATCTTGCAATGAATGTAATTATTATTTACGTCTGATGTATTTACTGTCACTGTAAATTAATTAAACTGCTACTGTAAGTTAAGGGAATTACTCACTAATTGTTAGTTGTGATAAGGAGTCTTCATGTAGTTTAAAATGTAAATTACTTTAATTTATTATGAGCAATTGCATGCCTATTATTCATGTAATCTATCAAGTAAACAATTTGCATTATTACTGTAAGTTATGTAATTGAATGAATAACTTAAATAAAGTAATTGTCTATATTAATCAATTAGGTTTATTTTTATCATATAATTTAGATATTATTATTATTATTGTTATTATTATTATTATTATATTATTGAGCAAAACTGCTTTTAGATCACTGCCTTCCCAACCCCACCTATCATCGATTAATGCATTCAAAAACCTCCACAATTGCTTTGTACATAGATGTACTTAATGTTATAATACTTTGTACTTTTTAATACTACAAT
This sequence comes from Acheta domesticus, assembly GCA_031308135.1. Classification (NCBI taxonomy): domain Eukaryota; kingdom Metazoa; phylum Arthropoda; class Insecta; order Orthoptera; family Gryllidae; genus Acheta; species Acheta domesticus. Next base: position 2,943,867 of record JAHLJT010005437.1, on the reverse strand, counting down.
ACTTTGTAAGTTTTGTGGTACTATGTTTTTCAAAGGTTTATTGAATATTTTACTTCAGAAGAATCAGATTGTCACAATTGCATTCAGTAGCCTGTATTACTACTCTTAAAAAATAAATTTATGAACTTAATTATTTTCATTCATTCAGTTGTATCTGCACATGTCTTTTTTAACAAATATTCAAAACTTTAGGTCCTTTGCAGCTTGGATCAATATTATTACACTACAATGAAATTTAGCATATTATGAAATTGGCCAAATAAAATTTAGTATATTATCAAAAGAGAAAGAAAAAAATGGCAGGTGTGAACTCAATAACATTTTTATTTCATTCAGAACATAAAGACCTTCCTAAAGTAGAACATAGAAGCATACGAATGTGTGCAAATAGAAGTATTTACATGACTGAGTTTGAATAGACAAATTGAATTAGACATTACTGGTAAATCTATAATATTTTGTAACATTCTAATCAGCAACAATGTTCAGATGCTCTGCAGGCTTTGCAAGAAATTTTACTCTCAAATAAATCTAAAATTTAATAGTAAAATGGTTCGTCTAAGGTTGAAATATATTCATTACTTGCTCTCAATAAAGATTGTTTCAATGATCTTTTACAAAGTAATATTCCTCCTTAATATTAAGAAACAATCTACTATTCACACTTAGATACACATGTATTGCAACACAAAAAGTTTGTTTCAATAGCGTTTTGAAGAGATCAAGAGAAATCGTAATTAAAAATGAACATTCGTTTACTAACACAATTTTTTCCTGTATTTAAAATTGCTCTTGTCAATGGCAAGATTTTTATGAAATTACAACCCAAAACTGTAAGAAACTGTAGTTATTATTCTTATAATATGCAACTCCAACCTCACATCATTCTGACCTGAGGTTCGTTTGCAGCATAAAATTGAACTATGTTGAAATTTGAAATCAAATGTGCAAGTAATGGTAACTGTGATGTAAAAAGTTATTTGCTGGTTAATTGTCATTGTGAGGATTGTAAAGGATGCATTGAGGGTGGCAGCTGGGTGCTGTGTAAATGAAGTTTGTAGGAGGGGGAGAATGTGAGATGGGGTTACTGGACATCAAGGTGGCCAAAAGAACTTTCTTTTGAATGACTCTGGAATGACCTACCTGAATACATTAGTTCTGAAAATATGATAGACATCTGAGAAGTTATCCCAGCTTATTTCAATTAGCCTTCTCTCATAGATGAGTTTCCAATCTTCATTGACACATTTTCCAATTTTTCCATATTCGCATATTGTGCCTTTCTCTCAGGGTTGGGCAAAATACTTGAAAAATGTATTTCAGATACAAAATACAAAATACTTCCCCGAAAGTATTTTAGATACCAAATACAAAATACTTTCATAAAAGTATTTTAGATACAAAATACAAAATAGTATTTTAAAATACTTTTGAAAATACAAAATACAACCAACGGTGTTTTACACATAATAACTTCTATCCTATTTTTTCTCTTTTAAACAATCATTCACGTTCAAAATTCACATTTAAAATCACATTGCATTTAAAATTTTATTATTAAAAATATCTAACATTCTTTATACAAAAATGTTTCAAATTAAATTTTCAACCCATTTCAGGTATCAGTATGGAGTCATCCATAAATTACGTAAAGCTAAATGGGGAGGGAGGGGGTCTGAGGCAGCTTTACGCTGCTTTATATACGTAGAGATAGTGAAGTGCGTTACAAGGGGGGGGGAGAGGGTATTGAAAATACTCGAAATTTCCGTAACGTAATTTAAACGGCCCCTATCATTTGTGATGTATGTTCGTATTTTAAGTCTGAAAGGCATCTTTTCCATGCTAAGAAGCGAAGGAGTACAAAGATATCACCATGAGTTCTTGGGAGGTGATAGTTTGGGACAAATATAGCAGGATATAGACAATTAACTAAGGTGCCTTTCAGAACATACATTACAAATGATATGGATACCTAATGAATACCGCGGATTTTTAAGTTTTAAAATATGCATTTTAGGTGCCTAAAATAGGTTCTTTCAGCATCAGTTAGGCTTTTTAAATGGTAGAATAGGCACTAATAAAACTGACCATTTATTATATTTCTCAAAGATAACATAAATCAATATTACGTAGAATCAGTATTGACTATTTTGCGATAATACTATTTAACACGTTTGGTAGTTAGAATTATTCCAACCGTATTTTGCCTCACAATAAATTATTAATACATTCTCGAAGTTTTCAAGAGAAAACTAATGTTTCTTATCGGTCAAGATCACTTGGCACGGAGGCAGCTTCTCCACGAAGTCAAAAAGTAGAGGCATGGAGACTTTTATCGCTAGATCCTTGTCTGGTATATTCATTTCTCGCTCTCTTACAGGTGACAAAATGAGACAAGGGGATAAAAAGGTAAAAAGAGGACGAATGCAATTTAGGTTATTAAAAATGACTTACAATTAATATCATCCTTGTCTGTTGTGCCGACAAAGAAGAAAAAGGTGAAAGGAGCCATAGACAAAAGAAGTTAGGCGAATTAGTCTCATTTTAGGTTCTTAAATGTAGAATAGGCACAAATAGGCATTAATATTAAAATAGGCTCTTTTAGACGCTACAAAATTGACGGTTTTAGTTCAAATAAACCTAAAATGTACATACAAAGCTTCATTTAGTACAAGGTACCCAGGAAAAAAATAGATTTTACCTAAATATACAACGAAATATCAGCTCTTAAAAACACCGCAAGCACAAGTTTTTAATCACTGCGTACAACCACAGGGCCACCAGGCACACACATGGGCAGCACTCGTTCTGGCACGCGGAGCCTGCTCTCCGAGAAATTGAATCGGAGCTCGCGAGTACAACCACGGTGTAAGAAATATATCATACAACGTGATTATAGCGATCCTCCGGTTATCTCCGGTTGAACCGACGACGGGGGGAAAACGTAATCGGAGAAATCGGAGGTCCGGCTCCACTCGTCCACGTGGCGGGACCCTCTCCATTTACTTGCCCAATGAATGTTTGTGACAGATTAATCAAAAAGTATTTTGTATTTTGAAAATACAAAATACTATCAGAAAGTATTTTCGATACAAATACAAAATACATGTTTAAAAATGTATTTTCGATACAAAATACAAATTACAAAAGTATCGAAAATACGTATTTTAAATACAAGTATTTTCGATACTGCCCAACTCTGCTTTCTCTGCAATAAAAAAACAAATGTTTTAACATGTGCATCAACGTAATAAATATTAATTTAAACTTGACTGTATAATGTAATTTTTCTTTCTCTAATTGTGTACTACAAACAGCAATTTGTATTACATTGATATGATCACATGGAATACAATACTATAGTCTTCAAATTCTCAAAGAACTTTACAAATATTGCATCAAAAATATAATCTGCTGATAACATTCATGAACATACAGAGGATTATTTCTCCCACCAATGGTACATAACACTCTAATAACACCTTACACAGAAAATCTTTCTTTGAACAAAATTTAGATCATTAGAATTTGTTGCAAGGTAAGAGTATTTCTTAATAATGAAACTTCTACATACTCAAGCGCCAATGTTATCACAAAATTCTGCAAGTGTATTGATGTAATGAGCTCTGTCTACAAGCCAAGTAGCTTGTTTTAGGGGTGTCAAAGCAAAAGTCTGAATTTTTGACATTTTTGGGATTTTCACTTTTTCTAAATATTTAGCATTTTCTGAATAAAATGATATACACATCAAAGTGAAATGTACTCTTAACATATTTTTGTTATTATTTTCCTGCATCTGCATATGTCAAAATGGCAGTCTCTTTGGTTGCAAGTCTCTCATTTACGTTATATATTTTCAATTAACTCATCCAGAAGGCTCTGCTTTTCATTAAATCATAACAAAAAGGTCATTATTTAATAACGTTACCATTACAGGGTGACTGATTTCTGAAAAATGACCTTTTTGAACACATTTCTCTCATCCCTGAAACCACTCATGGGATAATTATCTATTATAGGAGGTCAATTAAGTAATAAATATGTTACCAAAATGAGCATAGTAAGTTTCATACTTAAGGATTTCTACATGAAAGTAGGAAAAAGAATGTAAAATAATTTTCAATTTTTACTTCAAATACGCTGTAAATTTCAAAAAATTATAAAAAGATCAGCTTAAACTTCTAAAAATTATAAATCAGCTTAAACTTGAAAAATTTTGAAAGCTCAATGGAAATTTTTTAACGCTACATCGAATAGTTTCTGAGATACTGGTCTAATGCACAGCCAAATGAACTTTGAAGAGATGATCTGTCTCCCTTTAATGAATTTCCAAAATTTCTAAATGATGTGCCCCCAGAGGCTTTTGGAACAATTATTAGATTGTTATTTGCTTTTGTTCCACTTTCCGCTGTAGAAGGTATTTGTGAAATTCGCTTTAAGTAATTTTATTCTAAACCTGACATTGCCATAAGTTACAAGTAAATATTTTTATGTTTATATACACATTATTGTGCAATAAATAGTTTATCAATCTTTAAATAGTATATCAATATTTAAAAACACAAAAAGTGTACTGGCAGGTCATAAATGATCAAAAACCTACACACTTAAACAATGTAACTGGCCCTTAGTCTTATAAAGACTACACTGATCTTCCAATCAACTGAGTATATCAAACTAGGATCCATACAATCAGTTCTAACTTCTCTTCAGTGCAAACCTGCATCTAAAGCATGTTCTCAAAACAATAATTGTTTGAGAAATTGTTACATTTCAAATCATTCAAAATTTCAATCGAAATAAAAAAGGAATTTTCAGACAGACAACTGTTCTTAGATTTCCAAACAATAAATGAATTGTTTTAAGATTTATTGCTACATTATAGTATTTTGAATCAGATTCTAAGATATTAAAAACAGTGTTTTGTACTGACATCCAAATTTTGTAATTTGTGAATTACATTACAGGTAAAGTTGTTCTACCAATAAATAATAGTTGCCATCATCAAAATGGGTTACAGCAAACATTTTTAAAAGGTGAATTAGATGTGTTCAAGTCAAAACTTTTTAAAGAATGCCATTTACAGAGCAGAATTAAAAGTTTCCATTGTTTTAACTAAAGAGAATTCAATAGTAAACTTCAGTAAACATACTGACACCACTACACACACAAGGCAAATTAATGCACTCAGAATAAAGAATACACAATCTCAAGCTTTTAAAAATAATAATTTATATACAGATCAATTGAGACTGCACAACTATAGTCAATCCATGAAGCACAAATCTTGATTTTGGTTATTATGAGGCTGTTTCTGTTTTATAGGATTGGAATAAGTTTCTATCAATGGATTCGCATTAATGAATGTTTATACCTGATAACAGGGTCACAATGTGCCCCAAGATGTTGCAAATTAAAATATGTGATTGTCAACCAGTTAATATAATTTAAATGTCTGTCAACTGTAAATTTCATGTCTGTCAACAACAGGGATGCCCAACTTCATTTTTTTTGTGAAGTTATCAACTCCATTTAAAGTATGTTTGTAGGATGGACCGCCTTGCATTTTCTCAACAATCTTAACACAAAGAATTACAAATGCCTTGAAGATAATTTTACACCCTAGTATTCTTGCAAAAATATCTCGATTTTTCATATATTGAACGCGAATTCGCTTTCGGGTAGCTGAGTTTTTAGTCTTCATTAAAATGCAATAGTTACAACATGTTCAATGTTTTTCAAGAACTGGCCATAACATTTCTTCAATGCATACTGTGGAGAGTATTTTCTTGCTTTTATCACAGAACAGCATTGATAACGCGTAATTATAATTTCTTGAGCTTTCTAAACATTCTGATTCCTTATTCCTATAGATGAACGACGAACATAAAAAAGAGCGAATTTGTAATTTTTTATTATACGTTATGTAGCTTTACATCAGAAAAACAGTTAAGTTAATTAATATTTTTTGTTATCATTGGGATCTTTATTATCCTGATCAGGCACCAACTATTGACCCTCAATCGAACACCAGTGAACCCCTTCAAAATTTCATTGACCCCGAGCGGGTCTGAAGTGACCTCATTCGCCACCGTTAGTCTAAAATATTGACATGTAACAAAGTTAACAAATTTATAAGACTCCTGATATTCTTGCATCATGATTTAATCCTACACATTCACAAATCTCTTTATATAGGCATACATCCGTACTTCTATTTCCCAATCTCGATCAAGTTTTTCGCACATTTTCTCCGATTCATTGAAATGTTGCGTCACTATTTACTTGAGCTCTTCTTTTCTGTTGTAGGAGTAACGTTGGGGGGAGGGGATTGTTATTTTGTTAGCAATATTTAAAAAGAGGTTTGCGGCTAGTTCAGCGATGCAATTAAGTTTAATAACTCTGGAGGGAAAATGTCTATTTTTCAAATGCTGCAACCTCCTTTTCGTGGTATCATTCTTCATTCAACGAAGAATAATAGAAGAAGATACTGGAGCTCAGCTATAATGTTTGCAGATTGTACATCCCTCCCCTACGCCACATGGTTTTAATTGTCCTTGGACGAAAATAAATTAAATCATATGAAATCAAATCACATCACAATTTGAAACACCAGCGCATTAAAACCATTATCTACATATATCACCCTCAGAATGCTCGCGCGAGAAACATAAACGACAATTTCCTACATACGACGATGAATTGTACAACACACTTTTTTTAATTAATAGACATTTAACAAGTGTACTCACATGCCAAGCACCATACAACACGGCTCTCCTGCGCCCGACTGCGCCTCTGATTTTTTTTTTTAAATTAATTTATTACTTCCTGTTCGACAATTTGTCTTTCAGGGCATTGGAATTTACAATAATGGACAGTCGTTTTGGACACTAACAGTAACCTCTGTAAGAGGATTTATGAAGGTAATTTTTTAATAATTAGACAATTATATAAGACTAAGGAACATAGAAAAGAAGAGAAAATAAATAAAATTACGGAGGATGAAATTTATCTTTAGGAAATTTGGAATTAATTCTACGAGGAAAGGGATAAGTTTTACTAAGATTAAAAAATTGTGCATGATGTAATGAAGGAAGAGTATTAAAAAATGAGAAAATAAATAAAATTACGGAGGATGAAATTTATCTTTAGGAAATTTGGAATTAATTCTACGAGGAAAGGGATAAGTTTTACTAAGATTAAAACATTGTGCATGATGTAATGAAGGAAGAGTATTAAAAAATTTGAGACTACAAGTTTTAATTAAATCATGGATTGTAGGTAGATTTAGTTCATTGTGAATTTGTGTATTGGGAATAAACCAAGGTGCATGTAGAATTTTTCGAAAGAATTTGTTTTGAATGATTTGAAGTTTTTGTATATTTGATTTTGCTGCATTTGACCGTATTGGACAAGCATAAGTTAAAGTAGGTCTAATAATTGAAGTGTATATTAATTTAGCAGTTTTAATACGGAGAGTTGAGTTATTATTTATGAGAGAATTAAGTTTTTGTATTTTAATGGTAGTTTTTTGTATAACATTTTTTATGTGAATTTTCCAGTTCAGTTTTGTGTCTAGATAGAGACCTAAATATTTAATAGATGAAGAGGAAGAAAGCCAAGGAATAGGAGTGTTATGAATTAGAAGGGGAGGAGGGGTTATTGGCTTACATAACGTAAATATTTTGGCTTGGCATTTATCCATATTGATTTTGATTCTCCAATTATGGGCCCACACCGAATAACGATTAAGATCTATTTGAAGTTTATTTCTGGCAAGAAGAATATTAGTGTGTGAGTTAATAAGTGCTGTATCATCTGCAAAAAGGGCTAATTTAGAAGAAGCGAATTTTGGAATGTCGGATAGATAGATATTGAATAGCAGAGGAGAAAGACAAGAACCTTGAGGGACCCCGGCAGAGATGTTAAATTTTTGAGAGAAAGAATTATTATATTTAACTATGAAAGTTCTGTTAGATAGGAAATTTTGAATAATATTTATAAGATAAATAGGAATACCTACAAGATGAAGTTTATATATTAAACCATCGTGCCAAACTTTGTCGAATGCCTTTTCTATATCTAAAAAGATTGCAAGGGAGTGTTGTTTTAAATGAAAAGAATTTTCTATGTGTTCAGTAATACGTAATAGTTCATGAAGAGTAGAATGTTTGTGCATAAATCCAAATTGTGAAGGTTGAATAATGTTATTTTGAGAAGTGAATGTATAAAGTCTGTGAAGTAATATATTTTCGTAAACTTTTGATAAAGGAGAAAGTAAACTAATGGGCCGATAATTAGAAGGAAATCTTGGGTCTTTCTTTGGTTTACAAATAGGGATAATTATAGCTAATTTCCAAATATTAGGAAAATAGTGAAAACGTAGAGACGAATTCAAAATATTGGTAAATGCAGCAATGGATTTATTACCTAAAAATTTGAGTGATTTGTTGGTAATTAGATCAAATCCAGTTGATTTGCGAATTTTGAGTTTTTTTATAATATTATGAACTTCAATAGGGGATATAAAAGGAATAAGTTGTGGAACGTTATAATTAGGAAGGGAAAGGAAGTGGGTTATATGATTGTGAAGTTGAGTATTGTGTATTGGATTTGCAATAAAAGAAGATTGGAAGTGAGAGCCCAGTAATTTAAGTTTCTCAGGATCATTTAGGGCAGTGGAGGAAGAGTCTTGTAGGACAGGAATGAGAGTTTTGTCATTATAAAGTTTTGATATTGATGAAATTTAAATAAATGTATTCTAGACTTTATTATCCGCGAAATTTTGTTAAGTTTAGATTTAATATCGGGACGTCGAGTTATTTGCCAATAACGACGTAAAGTGTGTTTAGTTTTGATTAAATTAAGAATACGAAAAGGTAATGGTTTATAGGGGCTAGGGGGAAATTTAGGTATAAAGCTTGAATGAGAGTAAAGTGTGTTATGTATTGTAGTGGTAAAATAAGATAGATAACTGTCAATATCATTTGTAGATTGTATATTATGAGGAAACTTAATATTATTTTCAATATCGTGTTGAAAGTCAGACCACCTAATTTTTTGAAAAAGAGGTGTGAAGGTAGAAGAAGAAATATTAAAGGAAAAAGATAAAGTAATAAGAACTGGAAAATGGTCAGAATCTAATTCAGGAAGTACATTTTGTATTATAGGGAAAGGAAAATTTTGTGTAAGAATAATATCAAGAATATCAGGAATAATATTATTATTATATGAATAGTAAGTAGGTTCAGAGGGGGAGTGTATTTGTACATTATTAGAAACGAGAAAATTATGTAATTTAATTCCGTTAGGGTTGGTAGTATTGCAACCCCAAATTTGATGTTTACAGTTTATATCGCCAAGAAGAATGGTTTTGTTTATATTGTTAAAGATTTTTTTTAAATGTTACGAGAGGAAATGTGTATTTTGGGGGTTTGTAGGCAACTGAAAATTAGTAATCAAGATTATTTATATTGATTATTAAAGAAAGGATTTCAAGAGAAGGATGATTGTTAAATTGGAATGAATAGTGTTTAATAAAGTGTTTAATGAGTATAGCAACTCCTCCGGAGGCCACTGAATTAATTCTGTCAAAACGATAAATTTTATAGTTGGAGATATATAATTTGTCGGTTGGGAGTAAATGTGTCTCAGTTATAAAAGCAATGTGTACATTATGAGTGTATAGAAAATGTTCGAAAGTATGTTGTTGTCTTTTCAAACCATTAGCATTCCAGTTGAGAAGTGTTAGTTGATTGGTAGTTTTATCAATTATTTATTATGAGAGAGCAATTCAATAATATTTGAAGTTGAGGAAGAAGAATTGAAAGAATTTGTGATATTATTGTTATAATAATTTGTTGAATATTATAAGAAGAGGGAGAGGTATGTTGTGTAGGAATGTGTAAGTTATTTGTCCAAGGAGAGTTGTTAATGTTAGTTTGTGTGTTAGAAAGAGGTGGGAAATGTGTTGTATGTAAATTAAAAGAAGGTTTTGAAGAGTTTTGAGGTAAACTAGTAGGAATAGTGGAATAAGAGTTTATGATGGGGGAAGAGTTATTAGTGGGGGTAGAAGAGGAGAAAGTATGTGTGGAAGGTAAATTATTATTAGATTTATTTATCTTATTATTCAAGACAAGTTTGTAAAATGAACATCCTCTATAATTGGCAGAATGTGTCTGTCCACAGTTTACACAAGTGGGAGGTGTGGATTGTGGCTTTGGACAAACCGAGTAATGATGGGGTTGAGAACACGTGACACATCTGGGTTTCAATTTACAGTTCGCCTGTGAATGTCCAAAACGTTGACAATTTTTACACTGAACAGGGGTGAATCGATTTGATTTTGGTTGAACTTTTATAATGGAATGAAATAAACGATCTAATTTTAAAATAGTTCTAGCTTGATGGGAGTCTGTTAAGTCTATTGCACAAGTTTGAAGAGGATGTCTTAGTTTGTCATAAAGACGCCGAACTTGAAGCACTGGATATTCTAGGCGAATGAGTTCATTAAAAATTTCTAATTCACTTAGTGATATTGGAATGTCTTTAAACATTACCTGGAATGCTTTCTTGCTCGGATCTTGAAATGTATAAAATTGTATATTATTACTTTCACAGAATTTTCTGAAATTTCGATGGTCATCAATGTCTGTAAAAAGAATTTGGATTTCATTGAATCGGGATTTTGTTGAATAGTTATTATGAACCACTTTTGCGATGTCTTGAAGTAACAAAGGATAGTTCATGCCAATCACTGTTATAGGTGGAACTTTTTGATGTGATGAAGTTGAAGTAGACGACTCTTGTAGATTAGCTAAAGGTTCATATCTGGAGTGGGTTGGAATATTATACATGGGGGTAGATGATTTTGATCGTTTGGAAGGGTTTTCTTGAGCATCTGTGGGGTGTGGACGACGAACGTTGTTGGAGATGTCTTCTATGTTAGTTTCAGGTTGTGGTACTAGGTTTGCTGAAGATTCTTGAAAAGATGTTTCTGAAGTAGCTGGATAAGAAGGTTGCTGATAATTTGGTGGGTGTGAGGTTGAATACTCCATGCCTTGAACTGGAGTTGCTTGCATGCCAACGTATTGAGTGGAAGTTTGAACATCAGATGAAAACATGTTTGTATTGTCCAAGACAACTCGTCTCCCGTAAGGGAGATGAGTATTATAATAAGATCTTGAGTTTTTCGTAGATTTTTATCTCTTTTTGTAAAATAGTAGATTTAGATGATGTAGAATGAGATTATTTTGAGATAATTCAATTAGATATCACAATATTTGAAATATTATAACAGCAATATTTGGTAGCACTATTCTAGAAGCACGGCCACCTGATTTCTTCCGCCTCTGATTTGAAATGACGAAAGCGCAGGCTCGGCGCCAGATGTCATCGCAAGGCAGCAGCACCGTACTCTGCAAGGCACCAAAGAGAATGTACAACCATGAAGACTGCAAGGAGTATCCTCTCTGGCAAGGAGATTCAACCAAGGAGGTGATGTACGAAACTGAAATGCGCACAAATGTGCGTTTGTTTCTAACTCAAGTTGCGATTTTCACTTAGTGTTCACTGTTGTTTTTTAGCGTATCCATTTATAGATAACTAGCTGGTACCCGGCGCGTTGCTGCCGCAGATGAAATAATTGACGAAATATTCCTCTCCCTCCTCTCTTTCCTTCCCCACTCTCTTCGCCCCTTTTCCTTTTTTCTTCTTTCTCCCTTCCCCTCTGCCTTTTTCCTCCTCACTCATTTTCCCACTCTCTCTCTTTTCCGTCTCTCTATTTCCATCTGTCTCTCTCTGCCTCTCTGTGTCTCTTCTTTCCCTCTGTGTCTCTTTATCCCCTGTGTCTCTTCTTCCCCCTGTCTCTCTTTTCTCCCACTCTCCAACTCTCTTTTCCCACTCTCTGTTTTCCCTTTCTGTTTCCCCTCTATCTCTCTCTATTTCCCCTTCTCTCTTTCCCCTTTCACTCTATTTTCCCTCTTTCTATTTTCCTTATTTTTCACTATTTCCCTCTCTATATTTTCACCCTGTCTATTTCCCCCTCTCTCTACTTTCCTTCGCTATATACTTCTCTCTCTATTTCCGTCTTTCTATATTTCCTTCTCTCTCTATTTCCTTCTCTATTTTTCCTCTCTCTTTCCCTGTCTCTTTTTACTTTGCCGTATACATACACGGAGTGATATACGTAGCATAGAGAACGTTATGTAATGCTGCGCAAAAAAAATTGCCATTTTTCGACAGAAAAAAATTCGTTCCCGGGCCCTGATAACGAAAAAGTGGATAAAACCGGTAGCTAAATTAAGAAAAAAATCCCCTAACGCGTGGTGTAACCAGGACCCCTCTTTAGTGGGTTCTTGATACCGAAAAACCAATTGAAAGGAAAACATCCGTCTGTCTGTCCATCCGTCGATCTGTGAACACTGCTAGCGCCTAATTAATAGGTACGATTTCTTCCAAATTGGATATTCCCCGGTTGATCTGGTTCTAGTCGAAGCTTTGAGATTTTGAAAAAGATTATGTAAAATTTGGGGGTACTTTTCATTACGCCTACCGGACATTTTCAAAATTTTCTCAAAAACGGCTCCAAATTTTTTCTTTTAATTTCTTGTAAGAATAGAGTAAAATACACTTATTAAGGTGGCATAGGTCCGATTTTCACGAATAACTAAATTTTCAAAAATTGCAAAAGTTTTAAATTTGTTCGGCGTCTTCCTAGAAATACAAAATTTAAGATAGACATTTTTCCTTCAAATAAAATTTGTTGTCCAAAGCGAGTTCTTTCAATGAGGTCGTGTACATTTTTTTGAACATTTTAGTAGTTTTCGCGCAATATTGCGTGTAATGTATGCAATTTTAAAAAATTACAAAAACAAGATTTTCTCAAAACGGCTCCAATTTTTTTCCTTTAACTTTTGGTAGGGATAGTGGTATATGTACTCTATCAGATAACACAAAAGCCATATTCCCTATAGGTTGGTTTTTAAAAAAATTACAAAAATGTAATTTTATTAACTTGTCTCTCACGTCGTTAATATTTACATTAGTGGCGATTTTTTTATTATATTTACGAGTACATGTGCTTTAAAAATGTCAAGTAAAGTTTATCGAAAAGACAACCGTTTTCTGTGAAAAGCAGCTCAAAATTTCGCATTTTCAGAAACGCTCAAACTCATATATGGCTGCACATTTTTTTCTTCAAACTTTTGTAACGGATAGTGCTAATTACACTCTTTAGTATGGCGAAAAGTTTTGAGTTATTTTTTGTTTTTTCAAAAATTATATAATTGTAATTTTAGTGAAAGATCTCTCACATCTTTAATATGCACATTACCAGCAATTTGTAAAGATTATTATATTTGTGAGTGAATGTGCTTGAAATAACTTCAAAGGATTTTGAAAACTCAAAACTTTTCTGTGAAAATGAACTTCAAATTTTGCATTTTTAGTAGCGATAAAACGCAATTTTCTTTAATACGGCACATAATGTTTAAATGAAAATGGCTAGTTAGGACTATTTTTTTGTGTTCTTTAATATTCTAAAATTAATATTTCCGTTCTACAAATAGGAAACAGAAAATTTAAGAAAATGACAATAGTATATTATGAAATTAGTTTATAATGTTGCCCTTTTTTGCGAATAAGAATAAGAAGATTTTAGTGAACGAACGACGTTAGGAGTGAGTTCGGTAATATCTTCTTATGAGTGCAAAAAAGTAACATTATAAGCGAGTTGCATACACTATTTTTTGTGTAAAAGTATTATAAGGATTTAAGGAAGCGAAATGAATTTGGATGTTAAGATGTAATTCGTAGTTGTAGTAATTCTCGAATTCATGTTTTGACGACATGAATGCTACCTAAGCAACTAATTTGTTTACAAATGGCAATTAGTTTGAAAGTCGCGATTCAAACATAATGAATTTGCCCAGAGAAATTGTGGTAGAAGCTGCAAAAGCAGAAAATGCTATGATACCGAAAAAGTCTTGCAAACTTTATGAGAAAGAGTACTTGAAGTTTATGAAATGGATGGATGAAAAATATGCAAATTTATTATGCGAAGCTATTGTTCTTTCGTATCTGTCGGAACAGTTTGGTTAAGTCAGTATAATGCACATGCTAGAATATAGATGTTTGTTCATTTAATGCATGATTCTTTAAACATTAAGTCCACAGCATGTAAAGCGTCGACATTATGGTGCACTTATTCCAAATTAAAGGCAATGCTGAAGATCAGACAATATTGACATTCGAACTTTTCATATAGGAAGTTTACTTATGAAACAAGCAAATGTGGGATATCAACGTATAAAGGCAATGGTATTTTCTCAACAAGATGTAAACACACTTCTTACAAAAGCTGATGATGAAACTTTTCTTTTAATGAAGGTATAATAATGACAGTGGCAATAATTTTTATTTATTAACTGGTGTATTTTATTAATAACTGGTATGATTTTCAGTTTGTTGCTATTTTTGGCATATCTGGTGCTTGTAGACGTGTCGAATTGTACAATTTGTGCATTAACTATGTGAAAGAGGAAGGTTCTGTTTTGATAGTGAACATAAAGCGACAAAAAATGACAAGCCCGGAATATTTACTATCGTATCCAGTGAAGAATTTAATTATGTTGAAGTCTAAAAAAAGCATTTCCTTAAGACCCCAATTTCTCAAATTGAACAATTAATGTACATGTTCACAAGAATTAATTTTATGTTTTTGTTGTTCTTATTATGTTGTTCTTGTTATATTACCAAATAAAAACAAAGCATAATTTTAAAGGAGTAATAAATTAATAAATCATTTTTTTAAAAGTAAGTTTTTTCATAACGTATTTGATTTTACTGCGAACACTGCAATTATTTACATGGAACCACTGATTTCTTTAAACTCCATATCTGTTAATATATAGGGGCCGTGACTATCAGGTCATTAATGGCTCATATTTCGTGCAGAAATAGCAATGACGTAATGATTTGTGCAATAATATGCCATATTATGAAGGATTTTGTTAATGGAAAAGGGTTTTTTAGATTGTTGGTATACAAAAAATGTACTTTTGGCTGTGATCGATGGCAGCTGGCAAGAAAGAGTATGTAGCAATTCCATATATCTAGCGAACACACAAGGAAATAGAAAACTAATACGGGAAAGTCTGTGCCATTCTGTAGCACTACTTTTTCATTATCAGCGCCCGGCAATGACTTTTTTTCTGACGAAAATTCCCCATTTTTTAGCGCATCATTACATATGTTGATCATTGAAAACTTTTTCTTTAAATTTCTTGTAAGAATAGAGTAAAATACACTTATAAAGGTGGCGTAGGTATCATTTTCATGGTTAACTCTGAATTTTCGAAAATTGCAAAAGTTTAAAATTTTTTCGGCTTTCTAGAACTACAAAATTGAAGATAGAGATTTTTCCTTCAAATAAAATTTGTTGTCCAAAGTGAGTTCTTTCATTAAGATCATATACATTTTTGTGGAAATTTTATTAATTTTTGCGCAATATTGCACGCAATGTTTGAAATTTTAAAAAATTACAAAAACGAGAATTTCTCAAAAACGGCTTCAAAATTTTTCTTTTAAATTTTATTAGGGATGGTGCTAAATGTATCCTATGAGATGACGTAAACTGCATTTCGCTCTATTCTTTTGTTTCTTCAATAATTGCAAAAACGTAATTTTTTGACTTGTCTCTCACGACAGTAATATTTACATTTGTGGCAATTTGTTTACATGATTATATTTACGAGTAGAAGTGCTTTAAATAATGTCAAGTAAAGTTTCTCGATAACTCAACCGTTTTCTGTGAAAACTAGCTCAAAATTCCACATTTTGAGAAACGCTCAATTCCCATTTTCTCATAAATGGCTCCAAATTTGTCTTCAAACTGTTGGAACGGATAGTGCTAATATGACAAAGTTCATTTGGGGTATTTTTTGTTATTTCAAAAATTACACAAATGTAAGTTTTGTGAAAGATCTCTCACATCTTTAATACGCACATTACCGGCATTTTGTAAACCCTATTGTATTTGTGAGTTAATGTTCTTCAAATGACTTCAAATGATGTTTCTTGAAAACTCAAAACTTTTCTGTGAAAATGAGCTGCAAATTTCGCGTTTTTTAGTGCTGCTTAAAAGCTATTTTCTTAAAAACAGCTACAAATTTTTAAAGGAAAATTATCATATAGGACGAGATTTTTGTGTTCTTTAATATTTTAAAATTGTTTCCGTTCCACCATTAGGAAACCGAAAAATTAAGAAAATGTCAAAAACGTTAGTTTGGGCGGCGATAGATGGCAGCTGGCCCGAGTATGTTGCAATTCGAAATTGCTAGCCGAGACCGAAGGAAAAAGAAAACTAACACGGGAAAGTTTGTGCTACTCTGTAGCACCACTAGTTAGTTATTTCGGAGGTTATGTGTAACTACTAGGCCGTATTTTTTTCTATTCCAACGAAATAATGCTTCCTATTAAGACATGAAAATCTGACACACTTTTTCAATTAATTTCATGTATTTTCTTGTTAAGTATTACATTATTATACTAATACAATTCAATCTTTAATTACTTGGATGAGTTAAATAATATTTTCATATTGATTTTAATTTAGTATTTCTGTTCTCATCTATAAACAGAATTGATATCTAGGTCACATTAGGTTTAATTCAAACTTTAGATAGTACTTCATCTCTTAAGAATTTCTTTTTCCTTTTGTAAAATTTAAGTTTTGCATAGTACGCAAAACTTCAATTTCGAAGGGAGGGGTACTGACACATACAGAGCATATGATCCAAAGGAACTATAATGTGAAGAGAGGGCGCAAGGACGAGAGGGCAGACCTCTCTTCCGCTGGCACTACAACATTTGGTTACCACAAAAACACATATACCACCATTTAGAACTATTTAATTGCTAATTAATTACGCAAATATTAATTTTTTTGCTCTTCACACTTCCGAGTAATTAAGTGTGAGCTGGCGGAATATTCAGCTGGCACACCACTTTCGGGTACCACAAAAACAAACATGCCATCTTGTAGAACGATTTAATTGCTAATTAATTACGCAAAAAATAATTTTATTGCTCTTCAAACTTCCGAGTAATCAATGATAAACTGGACTTGAAGTGTTCAGCTGGCACACCACATTCGGTTACCATGAAAACCAATATGCCATCATTTAGAACTAATTAATTGCTAATTAATTACGCAAATATTAAATTTTTTGCTCTTCAGACTTTCGAGTAATTAAGTGTGAGCTGGCGGAATATTCAGCTGGCACACCACTTTCGGTTCCCACAAAAACAAATATGCCATCTTGTATAACGATTTAATTGCTAATTAATTACGCAAAAATTAATTTTATTGCTCTTCAAACTTCCAAGTAATTAATGATGAGCTACCGTGCACGACCTCCTGCCAGTCGGTTGGCTGGCCTGCCTGCGGGCCGGCCGACGTCAGACCACCCGGCCGCACGGGAGCTGTGCGCGGCAAATTCAAATGAAATACACGCACTGAGCGAGAGCTGTCTTCGTTATAGCACTGTTTGACGAACAAATCAAAAGAGACTAATGAAAATTACACCAATACTTTGTTTTGTTCATAAAAGTTCTCCATGATATTTAATTATCATCACTGAATTACCATATGCGCGTCTTAAACTCTTATGTTGGTAAAGCCTTGATTTTATAATATAATGTGGCTGCCACAGGTGTCTAACCTGCCACAGTGTGGCATCGAGTTACTAGCTGAAATGAAGTTTATTATAGGCTCCTAACAGCAAGTATTTGTTCACTTGATTGTGTTCATTCACTGCTCAAGATTTAAATGGACCTTGCTAGTTTTAAATCAGTAATTTGACGACTGCGACCGCCCGTGAGAAGCGTTGGTTGAGGCGGGTTTGTTATGACTGTGGTATCTAACGGGTGGTGATATACAGTGAAACGATACATACAAGTATAAGGG
Organism: Acheta domesticus; assembly: GCA_031308135.1. Lineage (NCBI taxonomy): Eukaryota > Metazoa > Arthropoda > Insecta > Orthoptera > Gryllidae > Acheta > Acheta domesticus. The sequence continues at coordinate 2,925,896 of JAHLJT010005437.1, read as the reverse complement.
CCTAAAGGAGAAGGCGCCCTAACAAAAGAAGAGATGCTTTATGAGGCCGAAGAGATGTTTGTATGGAACTACGTCATAGGTTTATGTCAATGGAATAAATATTTAATATACTGCAAATAATACAATACAATACATAACTAAATATAAAACAAGGTATTTGTTGTATTGCTATAAACTTGATCTATTCTACTGGTATAACTGCTATATAGAAAAAATACATCTTTCTGGAACAATTTAATTATTACATCCAAATTACAATAATATATTATAGAAAACGTTCGTGGAAAGTATAGGCAATGTCTTGCGAAACCCAAATTCCGTTATAAATTGTTAACTGATATAATCTTTTCTTTTTATTCCTCTTCTTATTCTTGTGTCGTGGGCCGGAGCTCCAAAGCGCCGCGCCGCTGCTTGTCACCCGTCAGCACGATGTGAAGTTAGCACCACCACCGAAGCGAAAACCATTAAAACAACTACCATTCATTTGTACATCGTTTGTAACCGTTTGCTCCACAATAACATTCGTTTGTACCAAAACTACTTACTAAATATAGCACTTTTAATTGTGGTGGTACCAACTTTACGCTGGCACCGTCACCATTGTGAGAAAATTTGGAAGCATTGCAGATCGTTTGTACTTCGTTTGTATCGGATTGTTCCACCAAAATTTTCGTTTGTGTCAGAAAATCGGTGAAGGTACGGCCATTTTAATGTTGTGGCAGGAGGCTTGCGCTAACAATGACACCAAGTGCATCACCGTCACCGTAAAAAAAAGGTGAAACAATTCTTAATCGTTTGTACGTGGTTTGTACCAAAATTAATTTTTTATCAGATAATAGGTTAAAATACAGCCATTTTAAATGTGGGGCGGGAGGCTCACGTTAACCATAATACCATGCGCAAGTATGTCGCTTTTTAATAACCATTGAAAATGAACCTTAGCCAAGTGGACTTGCTTGTTTCCGAGAAAAATGTATGCCAAAAATGGGAGTATTTTGAATGCGTTAGCACCGCGAGTGACCGCAGCTACATGTGCACATAACACTTTTATCCACCGCTTCCAAAACTCGGAAAGGAATGCAAAGGTTATGTATGTGTATGAGTACACAAATGAAAAGGAGAATTGAAAGAATAACTGTGCCGACAGCAATTAGAATACGCGGGTGATTTCTACTATGAATCCGAGGAATTGAGAGATCAGCGGGATCGCCAAAGGACAGCTCACGCTGTTGTTTCTGGAAGTAAATGAAACAAGAGAACTCTTGTCCTTCACAAAGATATAATTGTATTGTTCTAAATCCATTTTGCCAACTTAATGGTCCATATCAAAGTTTACAGATTTTTCTATACCATTATCTTTCGATTCACAATTGGACATTTGTTTTTCTTCGTACTTATCTTTTACTTTGTCTTCTAAAAAAGTTCTCATATTTTTACTACATCATTTCCTTTTTACAGACAAAATTATAACTCATATATAATGTTATTCGAATACCTACAAACACAGTAAGCACGCATGTAGCTAATAAGATTACACTTCTTTTACTTTTTTATCTCTGCAGGTTGGTAGGAGGAAACCAGAGGAAATTATTTCAATTTTCATAATTCTCAGAGGATTAATCACGGTTCAAATCAGATGCAAGGAATAAAGGCAAACTTCATGGATAGCGGAAACTCTTCTTTTTAAACTTGGAATATTAGAAGCATCACCACAAAGAAATAGAACTGGAATCAGAATTAATAAATTTGAATGTAGACAAAGCAGTAATCTCAGAAACAAAGAAGAAATTAACAGGCACAAAAGATTTGGAACATTATATACTATTTTATAGTAGAGTACCCCAAAACAAATACACCTTCTCTGGAATTGCTATTCTTCTGATCAACAAATACAGAAGCAAAAGTGATAGCCATACTTTTGTATCACATAGAATTTCAAACATAAGGTAGAAAATTGGAAGTGATTATCTAACGATAATTGCACTATATTCCTCAAAGAAAGGCAGGAAGGAAGAAAGTCAGATATTTTATAAAATGCTACACACTCATGTTGACAGAATTTATAAGAATTATTATATCATTACAAGGGCATATTTAAATGCCAAGTGAGAACCAATGGTGAAATTACGATAAATGAAAATGGAAAATATTTCAAAATTTTTCTGCATTTAATCATTTTAGAATATCAACTTTCTTTTATAGACACAAAATATACACAAATATGCGTGTAGTAGAGGCACTAAATTTATTACGGACTATATTCTTGTAAATAAAAAAATATCACAAGTACAAGATACCAGAGAATATAGAGGTCCAGATATTAATTCTGATAATACCCTCGTTGTCTCTATATCGATTTACTAACTAGATGGGCTACTAAATATCGACAATTGCCAAAGTTTAAAGAGGAATATCTCAAAGCCCATCTATCTCATATGGAGAGTATAAGGAAATTATATTGTCAAAGATTGATACAAAAGTTAAATCACAGAGCAACGAGCCTGGATGTTGAAACGGGAAGGGGAGATTTAAAGGGAATAATTTGGCAAGCATCTTTTGAATCATTGGAACGTCGACATAAGAGATCGAAGAAAAAAGACTAAACATAGGGGAAACGAGGAAATTGAAAAACGTATTAATGACAAAAAAAGTATACATGAGGAATTTGAATTTTGAATCTGTGGCTGATAAAATTGTTTATAAAATAAAGAGTAGTTTAGTAAAAGGGTCGTGAGAAAATTGACATGTGAGGCTTGGGATAAATATATTTCTAACTTAGAGAACTCTCTTCATAGAAATGGCAAAGCTTTCAATATTTTGAAGCAATCGCAATAAGGAAGAACGTGATACAGCACGAATTAACAACAAAACGAAGAGAAATGGCTAAATTATTATAAAAAACTTTGGTTCACTAACAAAGAAATGTTAGAAACAATTCTCAATACAGTGCTATCCTGTTGACCTTAAAACTATGGAAGAACTAGAGAAAGTTTTTACAAGCATCTAAAAGCAAGTTCTGGTAATGAAGAGAAAACCACAGAATTAATAAAATATTCTCCAAGGGAAATTAGAGAGAGATTTTTGAATATCCTCACTATCTGCTGGAAAATACACGATATACCCAACACATGCAAAGAAGCAATATATTTTGAAGAAAGGCTGTAGAATGGACTGTAATAACAGGGGTTTAAGTCTCCTCAACGGCACATACAAATGTTTGCTAAAATAATTACTACTTACTGTACAAAATCTTTGAAGTACTATTACCAGAAGAACAGTCTACTGTATACCAATTAAGAAAAATAAATTCCAGTCTCCTCAGGAGTACTGTGGAGGGGAAATAAAAAGAACAACATGGGTTTCATGCAGACTGTGTCTTATTATTAAACAAATGACTGTCTGTAATGACACAGTCTGCTTATGTGCAGACTGTATCTTTATTATTAAACAAATTATACAGAAACACAGAGAATTCAGCCTTCCTACCCCTTTTTTGTTTATCGATTATAATAAAGCCTTCGATAAAATAAACAGACGAACACTAACATATGCGAGCACCGTTTGGATAAAAGCAGCCAACAACCACATTAAAAAACTCCAAATTTTATAAATTAAATATCTCAGAAAAATAACCAAAGCTCCGTGGTTTATAAGTAACGACCAACTGCATAGAGAACTAAAAATAGAATCTTTTCAAGACTACATAATCAAAATTTCAAAAAAACTTTCATGAATTACTACCAGAATCCCCAGCTACAGCAATTTATCATTTAGGTAAAAATTACAGCCAACCACGGAGAATTCATTCACGCTACCCTAAAGACATTTTCAAGCCTCCCTAAGTAAAGGAAAATATAAACTGTTGCTCTCTCTCTCTCTTTATTACACTCTCGCACACACAACAACACCAACTCTTTTTTTTCTAACAAACTTCTACAAAAAGAATATTGACAGACCTGAGGATGGTTCATCCTAAAACGTTATGTAATCGTATGTAAACGCCCTTAAAAGATTTAATAAGATTTAAGATCAATACATCTAGCAATATTCTCCTAGCATAAACCAAAGAGTACGTCAAGAGTACCCACTTCCCAAATTTATTTTATATAAATAGACGTGTCATCGAAGAAAGGCAAATAATTTTATATTAAAACACACTGTTTTGAACACTGTATTATTTGCTGATGACCAGTCATTATCTCTTCCTCCGAATACGATTTGCAACTCACTTTTTCAAATTGCAAAACATAATAAAGAAATGACAATTTAGAGATATCCTTCTCGAAATCGAAAGTGATGGCTTTTCAGGGAAAGTATCATCCTCGTTCAAAAGTTATTCTAGATGCAACACTATTGAACAAGTCCCCACATTCAATTATCCGGGCTATAATGTTTCCTTCTTCAATGACATTGATCAAGAACCAAAGTTATACAAATTTCAACATATTTGTGGAACTATTAAAAGGATTTTAAAAAACAAAGTAAGAAGAGACACAATGTTGTCTTTATAAATGCATGGCTGTTCCAGTCTTGATGTTTTTTTTATATTTCCCTTCCACAGTAACCCTGAGGAGGCGGGAATTTATTGAATTAATCGGGTACATTTCTTGATGTACGATAGTGGAAATTGAGCATTGAACAGAGAAACGGCGAATTGAATATTTAGAGATGAGCTTCCCGAGAATAGCTCGGGTGCAGTCGCTTCCTTTTGGAAGGTCGTCGCCATCCAAGGCATCTCGGGGGTGGCGGCGGCGGCGATCACTAAGCCAGCACCAGCGGCGGGCCGCGTGGCTCTGATCTTTAAGCTGTATGGCGGACGGACCGCCGTAAGCCTTCACATCTGGCGTTGCGGTGGAGAAGGCCATATTGTACAAAAGAATGGCAAGTGCACCCTTCGGGAGCTCCGTAAAGTTACAATCCCAAAGTTGTCAAAAAAATTTGAAACTAATCTCCAAATTTGTCGCTTTTTTGTTGCTAACTTTTTTGTTGATAACTTGATATCAAGTTAGCATCGCAAAAACAAGAAAACCAAGAAACTACACAGATAAATTAAAAATGAATTACATGGGAATTTGTCGCTTTTTTGTCGCTCAAAACTTACCATAAAACAAATTTTGTTACTCTTCAAACAAAGCCAGAAATGTAATTTCCCAAAAACGCTGTTTTTCAACGCAATGTCAGGAAAACCAAGAAATAACAATAATAAGTAAAAAATATTTACATGAGAATTTGTCGCTTTCAGTGGCGTAGCGTAACTCGCGTGTTTGGGGATGCTCAATAATAACGCCAAATGAACACTTCATGGTCTTTAATGTTCTCTAGAATCTATGTTAACAAAACGAATGTTACAATACTTCCAGAGATTTATGTCAGGAGACTTCTTGAAAGTAAATTATGCAATGGCTCAGCTTTATTTCTAATGCGCGATTGGCAATGAGATCACTTGTGAATTTATACATTTCAGATCAAAATAATATTTAATATAGTTAAGGAAGAATTCATCTTCTTCGATATTAATTAAGAATTAGTAGGCAAGCACTATTTCTCCTGTTTGTGCCCACGATCAAGCAGAGATTCCCAAGTGAGAAAGAAAATATTTCACTGACGTCAAGTGTGCTGTGCTCTCGTGCACAAACGAGCAACTCTCATACGCCACTTTGCTCAGTCGTACGCTAGCGTACAAAACTGGCGAATCTCAAGGTGAGGAGTGAGGAGGGGAGGGAGGAACCTCGCCGTCTGCGCATGCGTCATTGCCCGTCGCAATCTCGTGGCAGACGCTAGAAGCATTTTAGCATCCAAGCAATCGGAAACCAGCTTGTAATAACGCGCCGAATTCAATCGTAGGAAATCACATAAAATTAATACAAAACGTGTTTCGCTCAACAGACCACTTGTAAGTTTATCGAAACAATATTTAGCGTTCTTTGATTAATATTTTACGTGGGGATGCTCAGCATCTTAGCGTCCCCTGACGCTACGCCACTGGTCGCTTTTTTGTCGCTCGAAACTTACCGTAAAAGAAATTTTGTTACTCTTTAAACAATATGCCAGAAATGGAATTTTTCGCAAAACGGGATCTGATGTGTCGTCAAGTAAGAATCGCAATCTCAAGAAAACCGAGAAATAATCTAAATACACAAAAACTTTTTACACGGGAATTTGTCGCTCGAAACCTACCGTAAAAGAAATTTTGTTACTCTTTAAACAATATGCCAGAAATGGAATTTTTCGCAAAACGGGATCTGATGTGTCGTCAAGTAAGAATCGCCATCTCAAGAAAACCGAGAAATAATCTAAATACACAAAAACTTTTTACACGGGAATTGGTCGCTAATTTGTCGCTCGAAACCTATCATAAAACAAGTTTTGCTACTCTTTAAACAAAACCGGGAATGTAATTTCCGAAAGCAGCGCTTCTGCACCACAGTGACAGGAAAACCAAAAAATTACTTTAGTAAATAATAAATAATTACATGGTAGTTTGTCGCTTTTTGTCGCAGTCAACTTACCAAAAAATTAATTTTGTTTCTCTTTGGACAATTGCAGAAATGGAATTTTTCGCAAACGCCTTTCTCACGTTACGTCAAGTTAACAAAGGAATCTCAAGAGAACCAAGAAATTTCAGATATAAAAAAAATGTAGGTCCATCAAGCTGGCCCTCCCACTATAGCAGAATCAAACCAAACTAGTACCAGAATTTTTAACTATTTTATTACTAATTTATTACCGCAAAACTAGTTTTCTTACCATTCATCTGCACCCCAAAATATAATTTTTAACTATTTGGTTACTAATTTATTAGTCATGAGGGCGGCGAGCCCGCCCTCTCCCTTATAGCGTCCGGCTCTAACAGTCTTGCTGGTTTTTCCAAAGCCTGCCCGAGGGTTAAATACCCGGCGGGTCTTGGCTATTTTTGCCTGAGGCAGGTACGAGTATTACCAAAGCTTTGCAAATGGAATTATACTCGTAGATACTTCGCCAATGGTTTTGGTATAACTAAAATTATTTATGGTCGTTGATGTTTAGTTACTGGTCTAAAATGTCCAATAATTGCAAATCGAGACTGCCATTGGAAACATTAAATAAAATTTGAAATTTCCAGATATCTCGAAGATTCTGGCATGCGATGAAGGATTCATTCGTTGGTTTTGTTTTGTTCTCCTTACGAAGTTCATCGTAAGAAGAGAAAGTTATGCAATCGTGCACCGGAAAACGTAGAATTTTCCGCAGAAACACTCTTATTTATAAATGTTTATTAATTTCAAACATTACGTTGTGTACGTTGGATTTCCACATTTCCTGAATCATCCTGACGGTAAAGTATTGTATGAAGAAAAACAGGTGTTAACCTTAATAAAAGAAGAAGACGTTGTGTACAATGAAACGGAGATCCTGTAATTGGAAATCTAATACATCTACGGAGTATTATTTTCTGTGCGTACTTCACGAAGAGAACTTACCAAGTAAAATATCCAATTTAAAATGCGTAATATAAAGAAAGTTATATAATTCCGCCACAAAAAACGGGAATTTTTAGACACAAAAACTCGTTTTGTGTCCCTGATTCGGAAAAAGTCGACAATCCTATTACAATATGTAGTAATTTACTTTCTCTAACATGTCTTATAGTGAGATTTCGAGAATTGCGGTTTCTTAATATGTTTTTTACTTCCTTGAATACGTATATATGTGTATACGGAGTATTATTCGTAGAATACAGAAAATGATGCTGCGGAATATCAATTTCGAGATCTAAACGGAAATACAGGTTTTGGAGCTTCCTGATACCGAAAAAGTGTTTTTTTTAATACGTCCGTCCGTCTGTCTGTGAATTAGAAGAATAATATTAATAATAATAGTAATAATAACAACAACAAACATTTGTTCTATTAATCTGGAATTATTAATTTAATAATATTTATTTACAACAGCAAGAAAAACTCTGTACATTTCTGGAGCATATTTGTTGTGATACTAAAACAAGGAAAGTGTATTATAAAATCTATCTGAATGTATACTTCATTTGGCAAGCTTATTTCACTTTTAAACAATTTACGAAGTATTCACTGTTCTTGTCAATACAATTTTCTTTCGACGCCAAACACGCAGGCGCGTGCCTTTCTCTTTAAACTCGTGATCTCGACGGTCACAAGAGTTTTTGGGTTGGAAAATCGCCGATTTACGCTGCCCCATCACAATAATTTGTCTTCACTAAGTACCTATTAATGCGAGAAAATAAAAATATCTGATATGTGTAACGCAGATATTATGTTTTCATGTGCAACATGGTCTTCAATTACCTTTTGAGTTCATTTCTGTAAAGCGATTTTTCAAAATTATACTTCGAATTTCTTGTTGTACTATCTAAATTATGTAATGTGCTGAGCAATTGAATATTCCTGTCTTCTTTTTCTGAAGCAATCCTTTACAGGTCCATTGGAACGTCTTAGAAATATTAGTGTATGAATGAATGCTGTAAAGGCACTTAGTGCCTGATCCGCTCCTTCCGTTTCGGCTAGGGGGAGGGTCATAGAATTCACCCCCAGGTAAACAGCTTGCCTCCCTCCGCCGGGAAAATCCCACTCCTTCAGAGTGGACGGTGGAGGCATTTCCTTTCCAATCTGCAGGCTGCGGGGCCAAGTTATGGAATTCACTCTCGTTTCCCGAAATATTTTTTTATCCGCCTAAATAATTTAATTTTTTTTCTTACTTTTAGATCATACACTTTAAAAAATATTATTATTACCGCTATTTTATTGTTAAAAAACATATATGGCTAGTTAATGAAATATGTTCTATAGTGACAGATTTTGAAATGTAATATACGGTTTTTTGAGCATTTGAGTACTTTTCGCATAATTATGCTTGAAATATACAGGTCATTTGGAATTTTTTAAACAATTTTTTTCTGAAAAACAGCACCACTTTTTTCTTTAACTTTTCTCCTCGTATGCATTACGTAAGTACGTGTGAATTTCTGTGAATTGTCTCATTGTTGGGACATGAATTCGCTGTGTAAAATGCACTATTAATTGTCGAATTTGTGTTGATATTTATGTGAAAATTATTAGTACCTAATGTTCAATAACTTGTAATTAGTTTTACAAAAAAAAGATGACATATGTTAATAAGGAGAGAAACTTCCGTAGAATTGTATGACGAAGCCATTACTAAAGGCGAGAAAGCATGAACTGTTTAAACAGCTGAAGTTTTTTTCTCGTAACACTTTTGTATTCCATGGTTCGACACAATTATGCAAGGAAATGGTTGGAGTGTTATTTTTCCTCTTAAAACGATACAATAACGTCCTCGCCAAATTACGATGTACGAAAATGTATGTTGTATTGTTTGTTTACGGAGAGTTCTAAGCAAGGTGCCAAATATCATGGTAAATATTTTCCCCCAAATATTATTCAACCGTGAGCAAAATCTTGGTTTTTCACGAAAGAGTCAAATTGGCCCGATAAATTTGTTTTTGCCCTAAATCATAAATTAGTTTTGCGGTAATAAATTAGTAATAAAATAGTTAAAAATTATGGCACTAGTTTGGTTTGATTCTATGAAGGGCGGATCAGCTTGATATCAAGCTGTCCCGCCACCCGTTTTTTGGGGTGAAGATGAGTGGTAAAAAAATCGGGTTTGCGGTAATAAATTAGTAATAAAATAGTTAAAAATTCTGGTACTAGTTTGGTTTGATTCTGCTATAGTGGGAGGGCCAGCTTGATGGACCTACATTTTCTTTATATCTGAAATTTCTTGGTTCTCTTGAGATTCCTTTGTTAACTTGACGTAACGTGAGAAAGGCGTTTGCGAAAAATTCCATTTCTGCAATTGTCCAAAGAGAAACAAAATTAATTTTTTGGTAAGTTGACTGCGACAAAAAGCGACAAACTACCATGTAATTATTTATTATTTACTAAAGTAATTTTTTGGTTTTCCTGTCACTGTGGTGCAGAAGCGCTGCTTTCGGAAATTACATTCCCGGTTTTGTTTAAAGAGTAGCAAAACTTGTTTTATGATAGGTTTCGAGCGACAAATTAGCGACCAATTCCCGTGTAAAAAGTTTTTGTGTATTTAGATTATTTCTCGGTTTTCTTGAGATGGCGATTCTTACTTGACGACACATCAGATCCCGTTTTGCGAAAAATTCCATTTCTGGCATATTGTTTAAAGAGTAACAAAATTTCTTTTACGGTAGGTTTCGAGCGACAAATTCCCGTGTAAAAAGTTTTTGTGTATTTAGATTATTTCTCGGTTTTCTTGAGATTGCGATTCTTACTTGACGACACATCAGATCCCGTTTTGCGAAAAATTCCATTTCTGGCATATTGTTTAAAGGGTAACAAAATTTATTTTACGGTAAGTTTCGAGCGACAAAAAAGCGACAAATTCTCATGTAAATATTTTTTACTTATTATTGTTATTTCTTGGTTTTCTTGAAATTGCGATTGTAAGTTGATATCAACTTAGCATCGCGTTTGGGAAAAATTCCATTTCTCGCATATTGTTTAAAGAGTGAAAGAATTTCTTTTACGGTAGGTTTCGAGCGACAAATTAGCGACAAATTCCCATGTAAATATTTTTTACTTATTATTGTTATTTCTTGGTTTTCCTGACATTGCGTTGAAAAACAGCGTTTTTGGGAAATTACATTTCTGGCTTTGTTTGAAGAGTAACAAAATTTGTTTTATGGTAAGTTTTGAGCGACAAAAAAGCGACAAATTCCCATGTAATTCATTTTTAATTTATCTGTGTAGTTTCTTGGTTTTCTTGTTTTTGCGATGCTAACTTGATATCAAGTTAGCAGCATTTGTTATAGCAGTGTCAAATGAAGAGCGACAAATTTTTGTTTTGCGTAACAAATTAGCAACGAAAAAGCGACAAATTTGGAGATTAGTTTCAAATTTTTTTGACAACTTTGCGATTGTAACTTCACGGAGCTCCCTTCGGGTGGGTGGCCCATTAGGCGCGCGGGCTCTAGCCTCCCGCGTGGCTTCTTCCTTTCCCTCGGATGCCAAGCCGACCAACAGGATGACAGCAGATCTCGTAAACTTGTTTCAACTCAGCAAGTTTACTTTACCTACACGCGCACAACGAATTTCAGTTCAGTCGCTCTCTGAGTTTTGAGTCGCTCTGTATCTGCGTGTGAAATTACAGGATCAATTAAGTTTTATTTAACGTTTTGATGTAATGTCTTTGGACTCAATTCAGCGAGGTCGTCCACCACAAGTGGAATATACATTGATACAAAAATGTTTATTAAAATACAAGGAATTCGTGTTTCAAGATGATAAAGTAATTTCGAAAAATAATCCTACTCCATCATAAAGTTAAACCGAATTGCTTATATACTTATGTATGCAAGTGTGGAATATATTCCTCACATAAATAATTAAAAACTTTAACAGTTCCTTAATTTTGCGTTCCCATTATGAATTCTCTATAATTAAAAAAATACTCTATAATTTAAAAAGTTAAAGGAATTACTGAAAATATTTAACCTCTTACTGGTGAGATGCATTTTTAATATTTAATGAAATTTCACTATTAAGTTTAATGTTATAAGGACTTATTTTATATGGAATATGGAAAACATGAACTTTTATTCAAATATGTGCAAAAAACCTGCCACCAAGTGCGAAGTGCGAACACGAGCCATCGTCTTGCAGCCTTTTAAGTCGCGGCACCGCTTTCATGTTAGTCGACAGGGTATTGCAGGGCACTGCAGACCACCGAGGCGTACGCTCCCCCCCCCCCCCATTATCGGCGAGCGGCGGTGCGGCCGAGGGCAGTGGGGGGAAGGGCACTGCCGCTTCTCGGAAGCGCAGGCGTCTTTGGAAGGGGCGTGGACCTACGAGCAAGAGGGTCGGCGAACCTAGCTCACCCTTTCTTATTTGAGGTATTTCCGCTGAAAACCGTACGAATCAAAAGTTTCTATTTCATATCAAACCATGCATCCAACATAATGAGTTTTGCGAGTAAACATTTATCACAAGAGCCAGAACATATTTTTAGAGTAATTCAATTGTCGATAGAGGATAGAGGAAAAGGTACAGATAATAACTGATGTTTAGATAGTTCTGTTCTGAAACAAAATGAAGTACAGCAATTTACTCGGGGGTACAACTCCTCTCAATCACCCTCTCCCGACTTTCGTTACTTCTCCTTCAACAAATATTAAAAACGAGACTAAATAAAGAAATATCGTTTATTACCCACAAAAAGGAAATTAACTTTCGTTTCGTTTCAGTAAAGAAAAGAAACGAATCTATTTTAAACTATCTGTGCATTCTGTAACGATTCTGTAGTCTCTTTTGATTTGTTCATCAAACAGTGCTATATCGAAGACAGCTCTCGGCCAGTGCGTGCATTTCATTTAAATTTGCCGCGCACAGCTTCCGTGCGGCCGGGCGGTCTGACGTCGGCCGGCCCGCAGGCAGGCCAGCCAACTGACTGGCAGGAGGTCGTGCTCGGTAGCTCACCATTAATTACTTGGAAGTTTGAAGAGCAATAAAATTAATTTTTGCGTAATTAATTAGCAATTAAATCGTTATACAAGATGGCATATTTGTTTTTGTGGTAACCGAAAGTGGTGTGCCAGCTGAATATTCCGCCAGCTCACACTTAATCACTCGAAAGTCTGAAGAGCAAAAATTTAATATTTGCGTAATTAATTAGCAATTAATTAGTTCTAAATGATGGCATATTGGTTTTCATGGTAACCGAATGTGGTGTGCCAGCTGAACACTTCAAATCCAGTTTATCATTGATTACTCGGAAGTTTGAAGAGCAATAAAATTATTTTTTGCGTAATTAATTAGCAATTAAATCGTTCTACAAGATGGCATGTTTGTTTTTGTGGTACCCGAAAGTGGTGTGCCAGCTGAATATTCCGCCAGCTCACACTTAATTACTCGGAAGTGTGAAGAGCAAAAAAATTAATATTTGCGTAATTAATTAGCAATTAAATAGTTCTAAATGGTGGCATATGTGTTTTTGTGGTAACCAAATGTTGTAGTGCCAGCGGAAGAGAGGTAGAGGGCAGGGTGGCTTCGCAAAGGCGTAGTGGTGGATCCGTGAAGGAAGGAGCTGGCTGTGTGGCTGTGTGGGGCGGGTGCGCGCTTCGAGAGATACACAAAGGGCGAGAAATGCATTTCTCACAAGCGCCGGATTCGTTGATGGAGGCGGAACGAGGGTCGTTGCGCTTGTCGCCGATTTCACGACTTCAACTACTCGAAAATTAAAATGTGTATTCATTGCACACCAATAAAGCATCAAAATCTGCCACACAAAATGTTATTTTACAATACATTTCCCCTATAATTTTGTCATGGAATTGTATATACCTTTGCTCAGTCCTCACTCGACCGCTTTAGATGTTGTTTGGCCCATTGAAGTCTCTTGCGTTTCATTGATAGAGTGATTTTGTTTTTTCTTTGGTCGGCATGCTTTCAAACCTTATACACACAACCTTCTCCTCACTGTTACAGGAGACACAGCAATCCCAAAACCTTTCAGCTGGTGACTCAAGTCATTGGACGTTAGTTTATGGTTCAATGTTGGTTCATCATCAGTTTTCTCGCTTTTTTAGGACTGATTTTTCTCTTACGTCCACATTTTCCTACTCTCTTTGGTTTGCATTCACTACTTTCATGCTTTGAGATTTTGATTCCGCTAACAGATTTCTGCGATATTTTCATTCTGTTAGCAATTTCTGCCCTTTATAACAGTTTTCAGTAATAAGTGCTGCCACAACAGCAGTTTTCCCAGGTGAAATGTCTTTTTTTCTTTCTCAAAACTTACTTTATACTGAACTCTCCAATATTATTTCCAGTATTAATTATAATGAAGTTCTCAGACTTTATAAGTCAGCAGAATCTAGCAAGAGGTATGGAAAATGAAAACCAAACCGAATGTCACTATTGAAACTTCCAATCACACTGTAGACAGAATTGCAAAGCACGTGTACCGCAATGCTTACACTGACACACCTAGGAGGGAAACTGACAAATGTTGCCAACAGTGAAAATAAATTGATTTGGGAGTTCCCTGAAAGAGAAATTTCTTAAAAAAACAAGCATGAGGTACCCAGTAAAAACAATCTGATATTAAGCATTTCTCTTCTATTTTTATATCATTGAACCTAGGAATATAAAAAATACGTTCTTTAGTCTAATAATTTGAACACGTCTGTATATCTATGGTGGCGTCTGAGCCTACTTCCGGTCAGAACAACCAACTTTTGAAATTATGAATTCGACCGTCCTCTAGTTGACAAAATTCGTACAGTTGATTGTTGTCCTCGTGTGTCAAGGTCAGACTCTGCCATAAAAGTCTTTTTTGTTATGTGATAATCCTTTTGTTCGGTCTTTCGTTAGTGTGAAACTTCTCATCCGTAAATGAGCGTGAATTGGGTGCATTACTAATTGAAATAACACTTTTCGAGTAATGGAATTGACAAGTGTTTTGCGCGAATAAAAATATAACCTTAAAAGTGATCTCTTGAAAAAAATAGTGTGTCAATTACATTTTAAAGTACCAAAAACAAAATAATGGAAGAATTTTAATAAAATGAGTAATATTCGCAACGAGATGTAATTAATTACGTAGTTCATTCTTACATGACAGATATTTCCTCTAGTGGTTTTATTTCTTCTAACATAAATAAATCGATGTGTCATTTGGAGACTTATAGTAACAAGAAGTACTATCCTTAAACAATTTGTTTTTTTGATTAAATGAAATCAGAAAATACTATCCTCTTAAAAGGGTCGTTTAATATTTTTATAGTAACATTGCATTTCACAACTGTGGTTACATGCAGTCATGTAGAAAATACATTGATTTAAGTAATTAGAAAACTGAAGATCAATTTCAGCTCTTTTCCATTAGGCATGTATGTAAAGTAAATTCTAATAGATAAGCAAGCAGTACAGATTACTTATTACATCACTTTTACTGTCATGCAACAATGATAATGATTGTATATTTATAGCAGGTAAGCAAAGAAATTTTATAGACTTATTATTATGGAATTTTCAACAAGTAATCCTTAAAGCATTTGACAATCAGAGACGAAGAGTATAATAATAAAATTATAAATTATAGATAATGGTTTCTTAAAGTGTCAAATAGTATAGACAATAAATAAATTCTTAGACATTTCTATGGATAACTTGATCTTAAACTCTTGCAGATTTTGATTGCAGTACCATTCTTCGCAAATGTGTTGATTCCAGTGACAGAGAAGATTATTTTCAGGTGAGCTGAGATGTTTTTGTTTTATTTTTTGCATTTGCTAACGATACTGCAACTGATCATGGCATGCAACTGAGATCACATCCACCTAGAAACACTTTATGTAATATAATTATATTTATTAGAATTTTATGTTAATGTCATTAGCAATAATGAATCTCTAGTTATGGAAAGTTCTCTTATAAACAGTTTAAAAATCTAGAAGTGGTAGCACAAATGGAATTCTCTTATCTCCAATAATTTTGCTTCCCATGATGTAACAAAGATGTGACACGACTCCCTTTATCCATTAATTCTTTTTGAAAAGAACATTAATTCAGAAATTCAGAAATTAATAAATGAACATTATCGGCAATGTTTTTTCCATTGAAGTTAATTTTGAATTCATGTGATTTTTTGCCCAAGAACAGGCCTATATGTCCTGGGTTGAGCTATTTCTAACTTTGAAACAGCTCAATATAATGAAACAGAGCAAGTGATAAGTTAAAATTCTATGAAGAAGTAATCGGACTGTTTTCGCTCGGAGAATCAATATAATTACAAAATATTAGCGAACCAGCCTGCCACTGGTAAGAAAAACTGACATTTATCATAAATTTGTTCAAATCAATTGCAGACATAAATAAATCCAGCTGTAACTCTGTACGTGTTTCACAGTTTCCCCTCCGGGGAGACTGTATTGGGCATTGAAATTATATGTTCCATCAAGACCTGCAAATAATGCAGAATAATAATTCAAACTTACCTGAAAATATTACATCTCAAAATTTGTTATCACAAGATATAATATATCAGTCACAAAATGCTTCTCTTCAATCAACATCGAATGCTGTCAATGTACCTCAAGCTACTCTCGGATTAATAGAAATGCAAACGGACAACCAGCCTCCCTTCATTTACACAGACATTTCGTATAATGCAAATAGAAGCCAGCCTCCTCTACAAGAAACAAATCCAGCCAAACGTCAAAAGTCATTGCCTCAAGATGTGATACATCAACCTCAAAATTCTTCTCTGCAATCAACATCTTCTACTACCATCAATGTTCTTCAAGCTGCTCCCGGATTAGAAGAAATGCCACCTAATAACCAATCTTCCACAACCTTTACACACACTTCAGGTAATACAAATAATCAACCTCCTCTTCAAGAAGCAAATTCAGCCAAACGTCAAAAACAATGTAAACCAACCTATTCAATTCCAACATACTCCAGATACGACATCTTGAATGAAACTGCCGATCCTGATAACGAACTCTCTAACTCTGAAGTGAAAATTCCACCGTTTACAGTGATTGGAAAAAATTACCAGCTATTAATACAAGATATATCAAAAATTGTGCAACATGAATACACCACTAAGTCTCGCAAAAATGAAATAAAAATACAGTTCACATCTATTGACGACTTTAGGAACTTTCGCAAATTTAGTGAATCAAACAACATTCAATTTTATACTTATCAAGATCCATCAAAAAAGTGTTTCCCTGTGATGCTTAAAAACATTCCTGCTTCAATTTCAGAAATAGACATTTATAATGAACTATTTAGGTTACAATATCCCATAATCAGTGTTAGAAGACTTTACGACAAATCCAGAAAACCTCTTCAAACGTGTGCTTTAGACCTACAAAACTCCAAAGAAGGTAAAGAAATTCTACACCTGAAAACCTTATTTCATTGCTTAGTGAATATTCAACCAAGAACTCAACGTTCTTCACCCATACAATGTAAAAACTGTCAACGATTTGATCACTCACAGGCAAACTGTCGTTTAACTCCCAGATGTGTCAAATGTAATCAGAATCACCACTATTCTCTTTGCAACAAACCTCAAAATGCACTTCCGATTTGTGTTAACTGTAACCAGAATCACACTGCTAATTATAGAGGATGCCCTTTTTTTAAACAAGCACTTAACAACAAAACTTCTAAATTCAATAATACTTCACAAGAGACCATACATAATTTGGAAAATACAAATACACAGCCTAAAACCTTCACATTCCACAACACAGACTTTCCCCCACTTCAGAAACCACCTAATGCCTGGTCAAATACATATTCCAACACAGCTCGCAATTCTCAAAATATTAATAACATTAACACTTCTTCATTAAATATCTCACAATTAATTACCACAATAGTTACGCAAGTTATATCTTCACTAATACCACAAATTCAACAAATCATAGAATCACTTCTGAACAAACAAAATGTCTAAGAAAACTAACAGCATAACACTGCTCAATTGGAATGCCAATGGAATTAAAAGGCAACATCAATTATTTGAACATTTTCTTTATTCCCACAACATCCAAATAGCATGTATCACCGAAACGCATCTCATCCCCAATGAAAAATTTTACTTACATGGATATAAAATATACAGATATGACAGAATTGACAATATAGCATCGGGTGGCGTAGCTATTATTATTTCTTCCAAACTCAAATCTTTTCTTATAAATACACCTATCACTCCCTCCCTCGAATTCATTACAATAATAATCAATATCAATCAAATCCATTACCACCTTACAGTTGCGTATAAGCCTCCGAAGTATAATTTCCCGCTGACATATTTTAAAAGCATATTTAACAATACAACAGATAAAATCATACTGCTCGGAGATCTAAATTGTAAAAATCAAATCTGGGGAAGTCTTAATAATAATCCAAATGGTATAAAATTACACAAATTTATTGCTAATCATAATCTTCAAATTCATGCCCCTAATGAACCCACGTATTATTCATATAATGAAAATATCATCCCAGATATTTTAGATATACTAATCACACAAAACATAAACCTTCCGATTACTCAAAACGTATTACCTGAGCTTGATTCAGATCATTATCCAGTTATTATAAACATTTATTTCAACTCGCATATCACCTATTCTAACTCTTCTCCTATATTCCAAAAAGTAAATTGGAATAAATTTACATTAAATATTGAAAACAGCATTCAATTCCCCACAAATATATTATCAACTCATGACATAGACTCGTACATCACTTATTTCACGGATGCAATAAATCATAATTTACACATAAGTTCTAAATATATACCAAAAACTAATTTCGTAAATTATAAACCTCTACCTTTACCTATTATTAACCTTATTAAAACTAAGCACTCCCTAAGACGATTCTGGCAACAAACCAGGCGTAAAGATATTAAAACTAAACTAAACAAAATATCTAGGATTATAAAATCTAAACTGGAACAACATAAATTCAATGAATACAAAAACTTTATTAAACAAATTCATCCCCAATCAAAAAAGCTCTGGTCAACTCTTAAAAGAATCTGTAAAGAAAAAACATCTATTCCAATCCTTAAGCAACATTCCACTACAGCAATAAATGACTATGACAAAACTCAATTACTAGGTCTTCATTTCCAAAATACGTTTACTCCTAATTCAACTACTAATATTCACTTTTACAATCTTGTTAGCAATTTTCTCTCTCTTCCAAATTTTAATGTTCCCCAAAATATTGATTATATTTCCCCTTCTGAAATTCATTCAATTATTAAAACACTAAAAACTCGCAAATCTCCAGGATTGGATACTATCAATAATCAGACACTCAAGTCACTTGGTAAAAGATCAATTGCTGCTTTTACTTCTATTCTAAATTCCGCATTGAGATTTAATTACTTTCCAACTACCTGGAAAACAGCAATCATACTTCCCTTTTGTAAACCACAAAAAGATCCCAGAAACCCATCGAACTACCGACCTATTAGTTTACTTTCCTCTCTTTCCAAGATATTTGAAACCCTTATACATCACAGATTATTACACTTCACTACAATTAACAAAATTATTCCTCCCACTCAATTTGGCTTCACTCATCAGCATGCAACTACTCATCAACTTTTAAGGCTAACAGAACATATTGAAAACTCCTTTCACCTAAAACAGCATACTATTGTATTATTACTGGATATCGAAAAAGCATTCGACAAAATTTGGCATCATGGTCTTATTTATAAATTATTCCAAATTGGAATTCCTACTTATTTGTTCAAAATAATTCAAAATTTTCTTTCTAATCGCACTTTTCGTGTCAAAATTAATTCCTCTTTTTCTCAACTATTTTCAATTGGCGCGGGCGTGCCCCAAGGGTCCTGTCTATCTCCTCTTCTTTTTTTAACATCTATCTCTCTGACATTCCCAACTTTACGTACTCAGAATTAGCCCTTTTTGCTGATGATACTGCATTCTTCATTAGTCATAAAAATTTAACAACTGCCAAAAATAGACTACAATCCGACCTTCTGCTTTATACAAATTGGACTTCTAAATGGCAGATTAAAATTAACATGAATAAATGTCAAGCTAAAATCTTCACACTCTGTAAACCAATCATCCCTGCAGAAATATTAATTCTTGATCAAGCTATACCCTGGATATCACCCAACACACCTATTAAATATCTTGGACTCCTCTTAGACACTAAACTTAAATGGAATGCCCATATTAAAAACATTATACATAAAACTAACAATAAAATTTATAAATTACACTCCCTCATTAATTATAAATCACCTATAAACATTCACTCAGCAAAATTAATATATACCACAATTATTCGTCCTACCCTTACTTATGCTTGCCCCATCTGGTCCAATGCTGCCAAAACCCATATTAATAAATTACAAATTCTCCAAAATAAATTCATCAGGAAAATATTTCACGCACCCTGGTATATTCCCAACTCTCAACTCCATAATGAACTGAAAATTGACACTATCAACTCCCTAATTCGTTCACAAAGCCTTAAATTTTTCAACTCCTTAGATGACTTACAACAGACCCGCACTTTCAATTTAGGTCAAACATATCATTTTCCTCGACGTATACTATCAAAATTTCCTAAAGATATATTTCATCCACCATAATTACTACATTTTCAACATAGTATCCTTCTATTCAAAATCTTTTTATAAACTTCTTTTTTTTCATAGCATAACCTTTTCAAAAATTTAATTGTTAATAATTCCTACTACAGGTTCCAGTGAGTATCAAATCGCCAGTTATTTGTTTGTAATGTCCTAACCCCTGAAAGACAAATATGTCGAACAGGTAGAAATAAATTCAAAAAAAAAAAAAAAAAAATTCTATGAAATAAATTGATTGAACCTTAAACTAAAATACCAAATCTAAATAAATGATCAACAGACTAAATAATAACTGAGGAAAGTAATGTAATAATAAGGATTTGCACTGAAAGCACTGCAAGACGTAAAATAAGTAAAATAAAAACAAATGGAAATAATTGAGCAAGTCACTCGAAATCATGGCAAACGATCATAATGTAGATGCACGGTTGAAATTTTGGCGGAATCTCCGAAAGTAGTCATTTTTTGTTGCAAACGTAAATCAAAAACATGTTACTATTGGTATTGTTACGTTATATTGTAATTCGTGATTCTTGTAAGTCACTCTTCATTAATCTAGGAATTTTACCATTACCTTGTCTCCTGATTTACGAATCAATAGTTTTTGTCGAAAATGACTTACTTAAGGGCGGGAATATATTTTCAGCAAACGCCGATGTCTATAAGTATAACACACGACGTAATCATATTCACCAGATGGCAGTATCAACAGCTCACTACAAAAAATTCACATACAATTCATGTACATTACTCTACAACATTTTGCCAGAAGACATTAAACGATTAAATTCAATAGAAAAGTTTAAGTCCCAAGTAAAATCTTTTCTGCTGCATAACTGTTTCTATACAATTCGAGACTATACCGAGCACCAAAAAGGAAAGTAGCATTAATTTTAACAATGATAGTTAATGTAATTATTTATCATTTGGACTGTATAATTCTAAAGAACCTGTAACAAGTATTGTACCACAGTTTCTGGGTTGATGGCCCCCATCTCGATCAGGTTTTTCGTCAACTTCCCTGATCCTTGAGCAAATGCTGAGATGGTCCCTTGTTTTGCTTCTGGACATAAATGTAACTTCATTATTTGTGCACGTCTTCTGAATTTCAGTGGGAAATATAGTTATTCAAATTATCGTTTTTCATATTATCGCAGCAAAAAGTATTATTCTTTCATGAAGAACATGAGGGTTCAGGGCAGAAATTTATAGCTAATTTACCTTTGAAAATATATTTTATTATATAGGAGCGAATATTTTGTCAACATAACTCGAAAAAAACCTCTCTTTTCTATATTCAAATTCGACTAGAATATGGTTTAGGATAGAGACCACAGAATTATGAAAACGTGCACAAAATTCACTTCTTCCCATAGCTCGTCACACGCAGTTTTTAACTGTTTTTTGACGTAAATAAATAAATATATATCGTAATTCTGGTAAAGTTGGCAATAACAATTGCCAACACAAAAAGGAAATGAAAATACCCTATGACACTTTGCAGTACATATGTCTATGTGACAGTAACATTTTTCATAAGTTGAATTTTACTCCTTACTTTAAGGTGACGAGAACACTATAAGTTGCCTTTCTTATTGCCATTCTCTTTACTTTTCCATCTTGTTGCAATTTTTGCTTTGTTATATTCATCCATGGTTTTTCGCCAAGTTTGGCCCTGCCATGTGTCGTAATAGATGTAAATAATGCTTACCAAAAAAGTTTTAAAATGTGTAAATAAGTGTAAATAATATATTTGCCACCGTCAAAGCGCAGGCCTTGATTCACTAGATGAGAACCTCCTGGCAACTAATGAACCCAGATAAAGCTGACGCCCTTCCAGAAGGATGTGTGTTGTTGCGTTACAAATTGGCCATTAGTTCAGTTAAGTTTTAAATCTGAGATCGTGTTGTCGGCGTTCTGGAGGTCCAGTTGTCGTATTTACATTGGATAACTAACTAATTTTGTAAAATGAATGTGTGATTCAGAATCGTTATCGTAAAATAGCAATTTTCAACATGGACCCTCCAGTAGATCTGAGAACTGGAGGATGAGTATAACATGTGTTTCTTTATTCAGTAAGAAAATTTATGCTGAAACATGCTAACAAATATTCATTTGAAACATTTGCTTTGTAAATGTATATTTTGTAGATATATTCCAACTACTAAATGTATTCTTATGTAAAATTGCCACGTATCATTAATTTAATAGATCCATTTATTTGACGATATCAAATTAATTCATTATTTTATTTGTTATTTTTCTATACTTAATTGATGATTAATGATACTTGAAATTTACTCATGGCTTGTAATTACGTTTAAAAATATCTTGTAATATTTTAATTCTGTAATTCGAGGGATGCATTTATAAACACGCTTCAATCAGTTGCTTACAAAACATTGATTTCTACGCTAGCGTCCAGGTTTGCGTAACCGATGACAGATGTGAGCTCAGCCCGCTACTTATGTTTTGCATAAACTTTTGCGTAACTTCAGCTTTACCATCTTTCTCTAGTAGCGGTGCTTTTGTTAACTTAGTTCGGGAAAGTCCCGTGGTCCCGCCAGCGCTGAATGAAAGTCGGCCCAGCGCAGGAGTGTATCTTGCGCGAGGCCTTTAAACGCCTAAGGAATGCATGTCGCCGTTCTCAGCCGAGTCTCTCTGTGGCTGTTCACCGATTACAACGGCGCAGCCTGTCCCCCGTTGATTTATTGTGAGGTGCTCTGCCTAGGAATCGCTTATGTTGAAGTGTATTTATTATTTGTGCTCGGTGCCCCAAGTGTGAGGAGCGCGCACGGTCTGTTCGCCAGGTGTGGGCGTGGGTGGAGGCGTGCCCTGAGGCCGAGTGCAACGCCAGGCCTTCCGTTGGGGCGGAGTCGCATTGCGATTCCACAAGCAAAGCAGCCTCAGTTCATTCACTTATCCTTGTACACTACTTGAGCAACTCCTGCAGCGTGCGTGCGGTGCGATGTGCGATTCCGCCTCTCACGGCTAGGCCACCTCCCGGGCAGCAATCGAGGCACATGAGGTGTCGTTAGACGCGTCTCGGTCTCCTGATGGGGAACTGACAATCTCTTTTCAGATTCGGCCATAAGATTCTAAGAAATTTCCATACCCGTGAGTAGGCCGGCAATTCAACCATTGCCACCTAAATAGATCAATGTAGGTGGCGTTGATTAAACTCCAGTATCCAAAAACATTTTTTTCGTTCAATACGTCATCATTTTCTTTCAGACAGGGGACAGCGTAGCATGTAATTATTCATATTTATTTAATGATTTGTAAGAATTACAGCCATCATATATTGCTTGTATATTTGCATATGTGTAATTTCTTGCAGGTTTGCTAAAGTGGAAATATGTACCTCAAGATTATTATGCAAATTTTGTAATTCCGTGTAATTATTCCAATTACTATTCCATTCTTTTTTGATAGAGACTGACGCCTGACAATTTTGGATATTTTGTAAAGAAATAATTCTGTGTAAAAGGCTTTGTCCTTTTTTTGAATAATGAATTCCCGTAATGTGGTTTGAAAAAAATTTGGTTTTACAGCAAGACACTTTGAAGGCCTTTTTGCCTTTGGGCGTCGATGTGAGTTGACAAGTTCGAAAATTCAGAGTGAACCGTGAAAATCGGACCTACCTTAATAAATGTATTTTACTCTATTCTTAAACGAAAGAATCTTCTAACTTCGACTAGAACCAGATGTATAGGAGTTTCTTCAGTTTGGAAATATTCTACGCATGGTTTAGACGCTAGAGATATTCACAGACGGAGAGACAGACGGACGGACAGACGGACGGACGGACGGACGGACGGACGGACGGACGGACAGACGGACGGACAGACGGACGGACAGACGGACGGACAGACGGACGGACAGACGGACGGACGGACGGACGGACGGATGGACGGACGGGCAGACGGGCTGACGGACAGCCGGACGGACAGCCAGGCGGACGGACGGACGTTTTGCTTCCAATTGGTTTTTCGGTAAAGTAACCTTTTCTCGACAGAAAAACTAGATTTTTGGCTCAATGATAACGCAAAAGAGAATTTTTTGTGCTTCTGTATAGGAAAATTACTTTAATACGTAGAGCAGTCAGAATCTCCATTTATTGGTTCGTTGGTTTTCCGTTCGTCTATGAACAACTCTAGTAAAAAAAAACTCTAGTACTTATAGGTCTACTATTTGAAGGATTTTGGCCAAAATTAATATTTCCAGATCGACCTGGCCTGACAAAGCCCTGATATTTTGAAAATAGTTCTTTGAATTTTGGCCAGACATGAAGACCCTGAAACATTTTCAAAATATCTCAAAAATTGCTCCACATTATTTCTTTAAATTGTAAGAATACATTGAAATATACTTATGACGATGGTAGAGGTATGATTTTTACTGAAAACGCTGAGAAAACGCTAAAGTTAAAAAAATATTCATCTCTTACAACTACGTTGTTGAAGATAGAGATTTTTTCTTCAAATGATATTTGTTCTGTATAATTAGTTCTTTAAATAACATATTCAACATTTAAAAATTGTTAATAATATTCGGGTAATTTTTCGTGAAAGATGGGCCACACTTATCAAAGTTGAACTAAATATTGTAATTCCGTATCATAGAGAGCTTTCTAATATCGGAAATACGAATTTTCGATACCTTTATTTCACGGTTGCCTAACAATTTCAGGGGATCCGAGAAATTGCAAAGGGAATTGAAAAATTATTAAATGGAAAATTCTCCCCTTGTACTAGTCAGTGATACCGATTTTATTTCAATTACAATGTAATAACATTTGGTCAAATAAATAATATGTTAAAGGGCAAGTACATTAGGTAACGGTTTATTTTATATGGAAATCAAAAATGACAAGTATTTGTCCTTTTTGCTCAAAGCTAAAAACGTTAGTTTGATTAAATGCTTATGCTTAATATTTATTTTTTTGCCATAGGGTCATTCCATACAAAATGTCAGGTTTTCTGACAGTGAGTCTCAGATTTTTTTCATATTTTATTACATTAATCTACTAATGATAAACAGTTAAAAGACAATTTATGGAATTAATATCTTTAGAAGTTTAGCGACAATTACGGGTTAAACATGGACGATGACAAATATACTCAATAATGAAAATAATTATGACGTTCATAAAATGAATGAAACTTTACAGATGGAAAGAGCATTATTACCTCCGGACATAATACTGAAAACGTTTACTTCTTGAAAATGTTTAATCCTCTCAACTATCGGATTTCCATTAATTGCGTAAAATTTTCAATTTCTTTTCCTTCTTTTAATTTGCCAAATTTCATTGTTTTTCAATACATTTAAATATATGAAATTGAGATCTGCAGAACTGAAACATACAGTAAGTGAAATTTGACAAGCACTATAGTGCAGTTTAATGTTATAACATTAAAACCTCTAAAAACATCTTTTTGAAATCAAAGTATGTTATTAAGTAAACATTTTTAATTAGTTTTTCGTTGACAAAAACCACCTTGGCCAACTTCTTTCAAAATAGCGTCTATTTGAACTGTACATGACGAGGTTGAAAAGAAGCATGATTTTCATTAAGTAAGTGATCTTTGACCTGAAATCACATAAAAACAAAAACATTTCCATGAAATTA
This sequence comes from Acheta domesticus, assembly GCA_031308135.1. Classification (NCBI taxonomy): domain Eukaryota; kingdom Metazoa; phylum Arthropoda; class Insecta; order Orthoptera; family Gryllidae; genus Acheta; species Acheta domesticus. The sequence continues at coordinate 2,900,083 of JAHLJT010005437.1, read as the reverse complement.
ATAACTATTATTAAATGAACATTTGTTAATGTTGTTTTGTTAACAACAGCCGCCTAGGCTGGCCCTTTTTAAAATGGCGACCGTTTAAACGTTTACTTGAGGTTTGAAATAAAGCGCCATTTCCAAAACTATATTATTTTTGAAGGGCATTTACACGAAAACACCCAAACACATTTCCATGAAATTAATAAATGTTATTACGTGGACATTTGTTAATGTTTTTCCATTAACAACAGCTGCCTTAGCTGGCCTCTTTTAAAATGGCGACCGTTAAAAGTTTACTTGAGGTTTAAAATAAAGCGCCATTTCCAAAACTAAGTGGTCTTTAACGGACAATTACTCGAAAATAACTAAAAATATTTCTGTGAAATTAATAACTGGAATTAATTGGACATTTGTTGATGTGTTTTAGTTAATAACAACCGCCTCGGCTTGCCTCTTTTAAAATGGCGACCGTTCAAAGTTTTCATAACGAGATTTGAAAGAAAGCGCCTTACCCAAAAGTAAGTGATTTTTAACCAAATATGCAAAATCAACTAAACACACTTTCATGAAACTAATAAATGTTATTAAGTGGACATTTGGTAATATGTTTTCGTTAACAAGAGTCACCTTGGCCTGCCTTTTTGAAAATTGCGAAAGTTTAAACTTTATATGACGAGCTTTCAAAAAAGACTCATTTCAATTACCTAAGTGATCATCAATGAACAATTATAAAACGACATAGAAACACATCTCTGTGAAATAAATATTTGATATGAAATGAACAATTGAAAAAAAATTTCGTCGCCCGGAAGTGCCTCCCTCTGAGGAAGTGCAAGTAGTAGTCGCAGCGTAAGCGCTGGATGTCATGCCAGAGGTGGCATAATAAATAAATAAACAACATAAATCAAGTGGAATATTATTATTTCACACCTAGAATATGTTTCGTTAGATTCATACTCAGAAAACCGTTTTAAAATCACTAAATAAATAGTTATTCAACTTAACATTCCATGCGCGCGTTTCGACCCCGCTCAGACCATCGTGCGCTGCTGCCAGAATAGCCAGGAAACGAACGAATTTTGTTCATAATTTTTGTATAAACATGTTTTGCCAACTCCTAGCTAAATCTGCGGAGAGTTAGGTTACCAATTGGATCATTTCATGTTATTTTTTTAGACAGACAATAGAATTTGTTAATGAGAGCATAAGCTTCAAATTAGAAAGGAAAAGTATCTTAAGTTTTTTTCTTGTTTTCACCTCGTTAACAAAATCAGTATAATAAGAGGGCCAAGGTGCAAAAGAAATTGTATTTTTTCGTTTCTCCCATTTTTTCGATTCTTTGTAACAGTCACTGCGCGGTAGTAAGTCGATTAATGTAGAAAGAGATGTTTTTTCATCTGACAAGATAGTGAGTCTAAAGTTTTTTCTTTGTTGTTTTATGCACGCACAAGTATAATACCGTGGTGTTATAACCTGTTATATCGTGACAAATTCATATCCTGTGGGAAGTTATGGACAGTTAATTACAAAGAGTTCAAACCATTTGTTCTGTGGATGTGTATATATGTATTTTTATTAGTGTTTTATTCTGTAATTGTGTTTATTGTTTCTCTAAATAATTATATTGTTAGTTTGTTATATATACAAGATGTTTCTCTTCTGTTGATCATAAATCTGAGAGTAGCCCCGTTTCCACCAGCAAGAAATTATTTTGCAACCCTGAATAACCAGGGATCCTTTCCTCCTAAAATCGAGAATAAGATCCCGTTACAGGTTTCAATACGTTTAACAGGCTTTGGTGCTGCAATCCATTCGGACTTGAGAAGCACAAAAGTCGGGTGGGTAAGAGAAAGATAACAGAGGCGATGCGGAAGAAAACATCGAATTTAGTGGTAGGTGAAGAAATATGCGATCTGTGTCGTTACAAAATATCCAAAATGCCAAGTGCAGATTTTAGTGACTCAACTGAAACAGTGAAATGAAAACGTCAAGTGAAGAGAAGTGCGTAGCCCCAGGAGTTGCAGAGGAAGCCACTATCAGTAATGTAAACATTTTGTATCCCTTGGGTCAATCACCATTGTCATTGCGAAAACAAACCCGAGAGAAATCGTATGCAAGGAGAAAGGTGAGTGCCGTAAATAAAGCAGTTTCTGAATTATTTCATGTGAGTACAGAAAGCAATGATGGAGAAGAAATGTTGACACAATTCAAAGAAAACATTTCAAACGTGAAAACGTTAGCATGAGTTCTCATTAGCGTGAGAAATATATGATTTTAACGTTTTTATCAAAAAGTTGGAGTGAAGAAAAAATAAAGGTCGAATTTGGCGTATCTCTTCATGTAGCTCGTATGGCAAAATTAACACCTAGAGAAGTAGTTTTGCGAAATCCACCATCACGCCGCGGAGGAAAAAAGTAACTCCTGTGGGTGCTGACGAAGAGGGCTGGGGCGCGGCGGTTCTACTTATACATTGATGCCAATTTTGTGTTGAATTTGGCATTTGTGTATGATGCTCTTGTTTTAGCCTTTTGGTGTCCCACTTTGGATTTTTTCCTCGGGTGGTGTCAGACGTCTTCCGTAGATCGCTGCTTCATCGCTTGATGAAGCCATTTTTAATTTCTGAACATGTCATAAGAAAGTAGAAGGTAGTTTTGTTTCAGCAGTAAGACAGGGAAAGCGTAAATATAAAACATGTGTATATTTATGGAAATGCATAATTTTCTGTGGTGACTTTTCTACAGCTCTCCTTCTGAGCGATGTAATCGCACGGGTTCAGCTAGTATATAATATATAATTTTCAATATTATGTATACTTTACTTTAAAGCAAACTTGCATCTTGACATTACGTATGTAATTGAAAATATAGTCATGTTGATATTAGAATCTGATCCGGCTAATATAAAAATTTGTTTATAAAATATATTAAATAAATTCACTGTTTTGTTTACTGTTTCACGTGCAATTCTGCATATTATTTCTGAAAGTTTCTTCAGAGCCGGTCGCACAGTACCCGTACGGTGCAACTAATTGACTTAATTAACACTTACCCTGTCTGGTGGGGTCACTGGGACCCAAGGCTATCATAAACTCAAGTTAGCAACTAAAAGCACCGATATATTAGGCTGTGATTCCGTGTATTTCTCCTTCAAGGTATCCAGCAGATGATCGTGTGTGCTTTTTGTCTAAAATAACGTAATTGTATTTTATTGTTAATTATGTCTATATAGACCCCACCAGACAAGGAGTGTCAGTAAATTTCAATATTATATTTTTTTTCACTTTTTACTTTCCCGTATACTATACGTACGTACACATAGTACGTACGTACATATAGTATACGGAAAGTTATGTAATGCTGCGCGAAGAAACGGCGGATTTTCGGCAGAAATCTCTTATTACAGGCTCTGGTAACAAAAAAGTGGATAAATCTAGTTGCTAAATTAAGGAAAAAAAATCTCCTAACACGTGGCGCAGCCAGAATCCCTGTTTTGCGGGTCCTTGATACCGAAAAACCAACTGAAAGCAAAATGTCCGTCCGTCTGTCTGTGAATAACGCTAGCGACTAAACCTTCAGTCGATTTTCTCCAAAATTGATAGTCCCCGATCGATCTGAATAATAATGAATAATCTCGCGGTCCCTTGCATTTGAAACCGATATTTTAATTTTGGAGGGTACTTTATATCAAATATATATTTATACTACAACACCTTAGTGTTTAATAATAACTATGTTACAATGAATTTAATGCCAGAAATATATTTTTACTTTCTTGCGATTTTTCATTTAAAAATTTGAATAAAAAACTATTGCTTGAAACTATTTAATTTTCACATCATATGTTCTACGAATGCAAGTGAGTTTTACAAAAATTTATGACAGCTGTGTTATAAGGAGAGAAATTGTAGTATAAATAGAATCACATTACCATAATTGTGGTATAAATAGAATCACATTACCATTACTAATGGCGAGAAAGTACGTGCTGTTTCAGCACTACTAGTTTTTTTAAATTTCTTGTAAGAGTAGGGTAAAGTACACTTAAAAAGGTGACATACTTCTGATTTTTCACTGTTAACTGTGAATTTTCGATAAATGCGAAAATTTGAATTTTCAACGGCGATTTCCTTTATCTACAAAATTGATAATTCTCTTTCCTTCAAATGAAATTTGTTGTCCGTAATTAGTTCTTTCATTAAGGTCGTGGTATATTGTTTTGAAACTAATGAACCAGTGAACAGGTGCCCTAAATGTGGGACTACAATCTCAATTTTCCATATTTGAATAGAATGCAAATAGAGCGGGGCAAAACGCATTCTATTATCGATCGTTCTCGCTGGCTTTGCTTTCGCAGTCTCGGAGCCTCGAAGGTCGCGCGCGCGCTCCTTATCTGCCTGTTGAAACCTACACGTAGCTCTCTCTCTCTCAAGAATCGGGGCGACCGGAAACGCTCCGTTCTCGGCTGTTCTCGTCAGTATCGGCCGGTAACCGCAGTCTCGGCGGAAGCGGCCGCCGCCGGCTGCTCGGCGCAGGCTCGGCGGCGCGGCAGCTCGACGCAATTGCGGGATTTAAGATCGCCACATATTGTGATCACAGAACTCTTTCATTTAATTGTAAATTATTAATTATAATCGTAATAAAATACAATTTCAGTTTATCTATTAATTGGTTGAAAAGTAACAATCAATCGATTATTTGCAAATAATTTTAGAGAGAAAATAATACAATTTTTGAAATAATTAAATGCGAAAATGTGAGCAAAAAAGTAATTTAAAATGAACTTTTTAGCAATTACATATCAAAGCACGAAAATATATATTAAGGGAAAAATAATTCATTTCAAACCTATTGTTGTCATTTAAGTTTCTTACAAGTTCGAATGTAAGGTATATTTATTAAACACAATTAACATCTGGTATTAATTTCATCATTACATAATAAAAACGCATATGCGAAACAAAATTGAAATGGGTACTGTTCTTCCCTGCGTGAAAACGTCCTTTCGTCACTGGGCACAATTCATTGTGTAACAGTGGATGTAAGCCGCCATGGCCTCTGAATTGGGTGAAACAATTGGCGGCCAAACAACGGTGCCCACTGCTAATCAGCCCATTCAACTCCTTGCCCCATCGCCCGACAATTTTTTTCAAAATATGTACTTTGGGCAGCGATAGATGGTAGCTGGCAAAAGGATAGGACAAGAATGTAGGTGTGCCCAGACCAACGAAATTAGAAAAGTACGTAGTACGAGAAAGTCTGTGTCATTCTGTAGCACCACTAGTTATTTTCTTGCATACGTACGTATATATGGAGTGATATTCGTAGTACAATGAATATTATGTAATGTTGCGGAAAATCGATTTCGAGAATTCAACAAAAATACACGTTTTCGGGGACCCTTGATGCTTAAAAAAGTTGTTTGTTTTTTTTTCCACAAAATGTCCATCCATCCCTCTGATGAATTTGAACAACACTAGTGCCTAAACTATGCGTACGATTTTTCCAAACTGAATAAACCCTTGATCTGGCCTGAGTCAAAGCTCTGCGATTTTGAAAAACATTCATTAATTTTTCAGGGTACATTACATTAAGCTCTCTGGACATGTTCAAAATTTCCTCAAAAATGTTTCCAAATGTTTTCTTTAAATTTCTTGTAAATAGAGAGTAAAATACATTTATAAAGATGGCATATGTTCAATTTTCACTGATAAATCTGAATTTTTGAAAGTTGTATGAGATTGAAATTTTTTCGGCGTACTCCTATAAATACAAAATTAAGATATAGATTTTTCTTTCATGTAATTTTTTTCTTCATAATTAGTTCTCTTGTTTAGGGCATGCATTTTTTTAATTTTATTTGTTTTCCCGCAATATTGAGTCCAGTAAGAGCAATATTTAAAAAAATATCGAAAACATCTTCTCGAAAACGGCTCTAGATTTTTTTACTTTTGGGATGGATAGTGTTAAATGTACTCTATAAGATGATGTAGATGCTATTTTACTCTATTCTTTTGTTGTTTTTAAAAAATTACACTAATGTATTTTTTACTTATCTCTCACGTCCGCAATATATTAGATGCGATTTGTTCATATTATTGCAATTTATGTGCACATGTGCATTAAATTATGTCTTATAAAGTTTATTGAAAACTCAACAGTTTTCTGTGCAAATGAGCTCAAATTTCCGCATTTTCAGAAACACTCAGACACCGTTTTCTCAAAAACGACTCCAAATTTTTTCTTCAAACTTTTTGTACGGATAACGCTAATTGCAGTGCTTAAAATGACATAAAATTAATTTTGCTGTATTATTTTATTTCTTCAAAAATGACACATGTAATTTTGTTGAAATCTCTCTCGTACCTTTAATACGCACATTATCGGCGAATTGTACACATTATTGCATTTGTGAGTGGCAGTGTTTCAAACAACTTCTAATAAAGCTTTTCGAAATCGAAATAGTTTTCTGTAAAAAAGAGCTTCAAATTTCGCATTAACGCATTTCGTAACACTTAAACGCCATTTTCGTAAAAATGGCACCAAATTTTTCAACGAAAATTTCCATTTATGATTAAGTTTTACTCTTCAATAGTATTCTTAAAGTAGTTTTTCGGTTCTGACATTAGGAAACCGAAAAATTGAGCAAATGTAAAAAATCTTCGGGCGGCGATAGATGGTAGCTGGCATAAGGATGAGGCACGACCGAAAAGTCAGCCCCGACCAAAGAAATTAGGAAACTAACTAGTACGAGAAAGTCTGTGCCATTCCGTAGCTCCACTAGCTCCTTTTTCTTTTGGCCCTGGAATTTTTGGTGGCATCAAAAACAAAAATAGTACACAAGTTGTAGTGTATGTAATACAAGCCAGTTAAAGTTTGGGGCTCATACGTACTGTACATACGCTCGTATACGCACCACAGTTCGGGGCTCGTTTTACGACCATCGCCATATAAAAAGTCTACAAACTAAAACTGGTCTTTGATAGTTCGAAATTACAGATTAAATGCATAAAAACAATGTTTAAAAATATTGTATTTAATTCGTTAAGAATCAGAATCGGTCTAAGCAAACTCTAACTCGAATTAAAAGCCAAAGGCATACCTTCGAAAGCTTTTAGAACCGAGAAAACACGAACACTTCTGTTTCACATCAGCTCGCATATAAAACTGAACCACAAAGCTATAATGGCAACAGGAGATATTAAACTAGTTGTTAAAATCGTTCCTGCTAGAATGTTTGCGATATATGAAAAGATACCAAGGGGGCTCATGTTATAAAAATGGCTCATATCACCACATTTAACTCTATATCTGTAATAAAAGGAAAATACTCTTTCTTTTTGAGAGTAAAAATTTGAGTGTTTATGACCAGACCTCGGAATTTTACACACAGAAAAGGTCTGATTTAGGCACCTAAAATAGGCAACAGAATTACGAAATTACGAATTACGAAGGGCGAAAATTAACATTTTACTGACATAGATTTATAGGAGCAAATAAATTTACTTACATTTCTCATGCTTACTTCTGGAACTTTTTCGCTCGTCCGTTCTCCCCACTCCCCAAAAAAACATGTACCACACGACCCATCTAAACACTGAACAGTATTTTGTAATACACGCCTGTGCAAGAGGGCGCAGATGCATCAGGAATGGGTGCAATTGCGTAAGAAGTGCGTGCTGATCGGAGACGAGCGTGAAACATCCGTATTATGTTGACTTGCAGGGCTATTTTTGTTCGGTATTTTGAGTGAAAGATTTTGGTGCGGTGTTCGATCACACAATATTTGCATTTCGGAAAAGTTTTTGCGTGTCAGTAACACGAATTTCAAAATTTACCATTTAAAATACGATCGTTCTTGAAAATCACTTGTTTTAGGCAAAAACATTAAAATAGACGTCAACCGCTCTTTTTAGGGCATTTTATGCATATTAGATGATTTCAATACATATATTTTCTCATGATTCGTAAACATCTGCAATTACTTTTTACAACATCCTAAAAGAACTTAATAGGCATTTGTCCTCAAATCAGAGGCCTAGTTATGACTCATGATTTTAGGCATAAAACTGTTAAATTTCCAAGTACATAACGTTTAAAAGCAATATATAATTGATAGAGGATTTATTAATAAGGGATATTCAAAATAACGCTGAACACTATCCGGCGCGTTTTATAATACTGAACTAAAGTTCACCAATTTATTAATGTATATTATTCGTTCATCTTAATAAAGTTATTGTTCCCTTAATATTATCACATTTCTTCTCAAAATACAGAAACAAGTAAATCTTTTATACAGGGTGGAACAGCTAAGTGTTAACACCCCTTGTATCTCCTCAACCGCGGAAGATACCAAGATGCCGATTGGACAGTCGATTGATTGACCAGGGGCTACTTGATTACAGCACACTTCGTCTTTGCGCTATTTTTTACTATGAAGATATAAGGTCAACTTTGTTTTTTCAAATGGAACCCTATGTTAAATTTTAGCGTATCGTAATGCGCTTAAAAGACGATTTCAAATATGTGTATATCTTTGTATTTTAGCGAATAGTTTTTTAGCAATTGATGTGCTTTTGTAACATATTTTTGTACTGAAATGGCACTTTTCCACTCGACCTTCCGTGCTCTCCGCTGAGAAACTAAAGGAAAATGTCTCGTGAATGGTTTTGCCTACTTTCCGAAAACGATCGAAGGCCATGTACTACGTAGATAACAGGGCGGAGGCCAGAAGTATAAAATGCGCCGCTGGGGTTATGATAGCGCACTTCAACCAGTTTCTTAGAGCAGTCACACTATGTACACCAATGATGAGAAGTTAGATATGCTACTAGTGTATGGTGAATGCGGAAGAAATGCCGTTAGAGCAGTGCAACGATATGGAGAGCTGTATCCTGATCGTCAGCTTCCTTCACGCCAGCTTTTTGCATGTATGTGCACGAAACTATTGGAATCGGGAAGTTGGAACACCAAACAGAGGACAGTGCAGAAAACTGCAACTGACGAAAAACATGAAGAGGTTATTCTGGCATTGACGCAGTGCAATCCACTTGCTAGTTCGCGACATGTAGCCCAGGAATGTGGTGTGAGTCACATGAGTGTCCTTCGCATATTGCGTAAAAACAAATTCCATCCGTATCACTTGTCATTGCATCAAGCACTCGGAGGTCGGGATTTCGAACGGTGCATGGAATTTAGTCGGTTTGCCTTGCAACAACTGAAAGATTATCCATTTTTTTAAACGAGTGCTATTTACGGATGAAGCGACTTTCACTAACCACGGTAATGTGAATTTACGAAATATGCATTACTGGGCATTAGAGAATCCTCACTGGATTCGGCAAGTACAGTTGCCGACACATAAAATGGGTAACGGCCAAATTCAGAAGTCCCCGTCTTTCTGCGCGTTCTGGCACACTGTACGGACGATAACGCTATCTGGTTCTTTCATAGTGTACTATTACAAAAGAACATTCTGAACCAACTCCCAACGACTGAGAAGCTGATAGGCTAGATTTCCCGCAATCATGATCTCTAGCATGAACATTCCCTATGATAGGCGTGTTTATCCGAAGGGTTGAGAGTATTGCCGTAGAAAGCACAGGGGGAGGGCGGGGATAGTCTCCATCGCGTCGTGATGCAAGCCATTCAATCGTCTACAAGAAATATATCAATAAAGATTACGACATAAAACATTAAAAGATACATTAGACATAAAACGTTCAGCACATGCAATAGAATTAGTGGATTTAAAAAAGTTTAATTACATTTTTCACATAATCTAGGTTTACTTGCGAAAAATCAATTGAATATTATCCCCTCTTTTAACGCAAACAACTTCAGTACGTGAACGAATATTACGGATCGGAGAAGAAATGAAGTGTGCGATGGTGGCTCCAGGATCAGAAAATAAATTGGGAAGTTTTGGCGAAGTAATAGTGTTCAAATATCGTTATTTAAGAAATTTAAGACTTTTGCAATAATTAAACTAGGTATAATTTTGCATCTCTTGTCAAAATTGTTATTTTGCAATATTCACCTCAAAGACAAATTGAGGATCCTCCCGGTCCATATAGCGCACGTCTCGGAATTGTTTATAAAATTGTTAATTGTTGAAAAATTGTTAATTCGCAGTTTTCGGTTCTGAAACACAAAAGAACCCTTCCGTTCAGAGTTGCAAAAATTGGAAAACGTCTATAATGTTGCACATTTTGCGAAATTCTTTCATTGTCTTTTCTAAACTGCCTTTAAACGAGATGCAAAATTCCGCAATCTGATCGGCGCTATCGCCTTTAGTCTTCGAGATAGTATTTATTTATAAGAAATTAGCAGTTCCGTCACAAATCTACCCTTCAAGCCGTTCTCCAAATGCAACGTGCATTGAGCGGCATTCTTTCCATGTGACCCTGACACCACAATGCGATTTGAAACACCTTCAGAACGCTGAACGAGAGCAGCGGAATTTCGTAGTCACGTAAAATGTAACTAGTGGTGTAACATATCGAGTCAAAATCATGGAAACTTGAGTTCTTACAAATGTTCCCTAATACGTAAATGCCAAGAAGGCTGGAACGCACAAATTCTCTGAGCATATGAAAGAATCGCTCATTTCAACAACGAAGCCACTACCTTATAATAGTAATTAAATTCACAATTTCTTTAATTTATTGTGTTCTTTAAATGCGTCCCGTATCTCAGAAAAGCAAACATTAATACTATCATTTAAACTAAAAATAACTATTGTTAGTAAATTTCTTTTTAAATTTGTTGTGCGTTCGTAACGCGTCTACAAGCCCTTCAGGGGGTATTGGGCGCTTGGTATAATCCTCCTTAAAATCTAATTTTTTAAATGTAGTCATTCATCGTCAGTCATTTTCATTTATTCCTTTGGCCACGGCATGTGCACATTTCCTTTTAATCGTTGGTAGAGAATCACGAGACGTTGGTAATATTAAAGCGGACTTGTAGAGTTTTATTTAATTTGAAATGACTGCTTGGATATTTTGGGGTTTAATGAACGAAATATTGCTAACTGAATTGGACGCAATGAAATGTAAACGAAAAATGAACCAAATATCAGAATATCATAACCAATATTTGTGCACAATTTTACGAATATACCGAAATCAAATGAAGTTCTACATATAAAGAAACATGTGCATATAAAGAAATTCACATATAAAATGTATAGCGACGAAGTAAAAAGAATACCATACGCAGTATTGATCCATGTATAAACATAATTAAAGTACTGGACGAAAAACAAGTGGAATACCACATATTTCAAACAAAATAAAGCAGAGCATTCCACGAAGTACTTCTTTATATTCACCCATTAGTGAACCAAGAAGGATAAATGATGAACGTAAATTTCAGGGCCACCTTGTTCGTGGCATACGTAATGTGCGACAACTGGGAACCAAGAAGCCTCTCTGTCTACACATTATTGACTTAGAATCACATAAACACAACAAAGAAATTTACAAAATTGACGAAGCTTTTGAATGCAATCATAAAATTTTAACTACCATGTAAACAGAAAACCTGTTCAATGGCATCGGTGTAAACAATGCGGTCATAAGAGAACCTATTGTAAGGCAAGGCCTAGATGCGTAAAATGCGGCACTGAATATTTAGCAAATGAATGTTGAAAGGATACATCACAGCCGACTACATGCCCTACATGTCAACACGTATACAGGCTCACACGAAAAAATTATTTACGGAACCTATAAAAAATGTCATTGATGTAGTGATGTAGCGATTTATTTCTGATATTTTTTTGTTAAACTGTATATCATATGATTAATGTTAAAAAATTAACAGTTTATAAATTTCCAGACGAAAAATAATTTTAAAATATGAAAATGAATTCGAGGTTTCCCCTATGAGACGCTTTCATCGTTCCTATTCATTCGCTCAGAATATTACAATCAATTTTGAGATTTCAACAAAAGGGGACGTTTTGAAGTCCGCTGATGCGAAACAGTGTTGTTTTTTCTCGAAACGTCCGTTCATCGGTCCGCTTGTCTGTCTGTGAACACACAAGTGCTTAAACTATTCTGAGAATTTTTTGCCAAACATATTGCCTTATTGATCTCGCCTGGCTAGAGACCCTGAAATTTGAAAATAATTCTTTAAATATTGTGGTGATTTAGTTGAAGAGGTTTTTTCTTCAGATGAAATTAGTTCTTGACAGCCAGTTATTTATAAAATCTCATGTAAACTTTTCTGATTATATTAGTTGTTTTGGCATAATCTTGATTGAAATATGAGCAGTATTAGAGAATATTAATTTTTTTTTAAACTGCATCATATTTGTTATTTAAATGTTCTGTATGGATAGTTCTAAATTCACTGAGTAAAATGAAATGAACTTAATTTTGATACATTATTTTGATTTTTCAAAAAAATGTTTTCAATAAATGTAATTTTTGATACATCTCTCATGTTGTTAATACTTACATTATAGGCATTTTTAATACATAATTGCATTTGTAAGTGCAAATGCTTCAAATGATTTCAAATGCATTTTCTCTAAAATCCAAAACTCTTTCTTTTGAAAATGAACTAAAAATTGCGCATTTTCATAAAGCGCTTAAAGGACATTTTTTCAAAAACGTCTCCAAGTGCTTCAAGGAAAATTGCTTATAAGAAGAAGTAGGTTCTTCCTTCTATGATATTCTTAAAGTCGTATTTCAGTTCAACAGTAATGGAATGATTAATAAAGAATATATTAAAAAAGAGTGGTTGTAGAACAACACATACTTTCTCGCATTATTTCTAAATTTACAAACTTCGAAAATTCTGGGACATCAACGAAAATGAGATGTGCACCGTTCTTTTAAGCTTTTCTTGTTGTATTTGTGGAAAAAAGATAAGGAAAAAGTTTGGGGCGGTTTTAAAAAAATGTTTTTTTGTGAAGTGTATACATTTTAAGCACAAAATACGTAAAAACTACGCGTTTTATTAACTTATTTTAAATGACAGTTTTTAAAGAGCTGATTTTTAGAACAGATTCTTTTTAACGCAAGAATCTCTACCTTCAATTATGTACTTTTTAAATGTTAAGATTAAACAATTTTTGACAATATAGATTTCATTCTAAATGAGACCAACTCCACTTTTTTCCGTCCTTTGATACATACTAGAAGACAATTTAAAGAAAAAATTGGAACCGTTTCTTGAGGAAAAAAAATCTTTAAAATGTAAATAACTGTCTAAATTTCACACAATATTACGCGAAAAACACTGATAGTTTTGATAAATTGTAGAACATGACCTTATTTCAAAATTTGTCTTTAAATAACACTTTTCGTTAAGAAAAAAATATCTAACTTCAATATTGTAGTAGTAAGAAGCTACCGAAAACTTTTTTGAGCGTTGTATTTATCGAAAAATGAGATATTTTTACGAATACGATTACGATATTTTTACCTGCACCCTTCACTTGGGCGTTCTTTACGCTATCAGAGATCAAAGTTTAATCAAAATTTTTGGAACCTTTTTTGAGAAAATTTTCAAAATGTTGAGGCTTTTTACACAGAAACCCCAAAATCAAAATGTCCGTTGCAAAATCAAACGGCCTCAAAATGTTTTAAATCGATCGAGGAATATCAGTTTTGGAGAAAATGAGCAGCACAGTTTGGGCGCTAACATTGACCAAGACGGACGAACGGACAGACACACAGACGTTTTGCTGTCAATCGATTTTTCTGTATCAAGGACCCCAAAACCATGGATTCTAATTATACAACGTGTTAAAGGAAGTAATTTGCTATATTATCGTATATGAACACGATTTACCCAATTTTTCGTTACCAGGATCTGGCAATATGGGTTTTTCTATCGAAAATTCACAGGCACATGATTACAACACTTTCTCTCGTAACGAAGTAATTATGAAAAAGTAAAAATATGTTACAGGCACCAATGGATAGTTGCTGTAAAGAGGGTGAAAAACAAAAACAAAAACTAACTCAGACTCAATTTATTAAGAGACTAACAACTATGAGAAATTCGTGCTATTTTGGAGTAGGACTAGAAAAGTTAGTCTTTGTATCTCAGAAACTTGTCATAACAAGTAAAGCTGGAAAAATAGCGAGTTGCTGTGAGTTTTAAACTGCAAACCTGCAAGTTTTAAACTTTTTATTTCTAAAAATCAGTATTTTACCGTCTCTTAAATAGACAGGTCTTCCACTAATGCGATAACTAGCTTTTGTGTGGCTTAGCCATTCTGAGACATGTGGAATAATGAATAGGAAGTAGGAATAGTTCAGTTTGCTTAGCTGTGAGTGAAAATATTGATTTTTTTGCCAAGCGGCAACGCTGTGAAGCCTCTTATCTCATTTCACGTAGAGTCGAAAGTGCTTCCCGGGACCATTGGCAAGTCGGCAGTAGCTTGAGGCTTATGAGAGAAAATCGATAATCCCTCTTCAGAAATATGAGTTTATTCAATTCTTTTCTCGTAGTTAACAGAGAGAAATTACTAATATTGTCGCCAGGTGTATAACTGGAAGCAATCATTTTTGTGTTAATCTTTGGTAGAAATATATTTTAGAATTGAAAAAATCTCTATTCATTTTTTTTTTCAAAATCTGTATTATCTTTGTTGTATATTAAGAAATAGAATATACAAAGTGTATTTCTACATACATCTGAAATCGTTAAATTTTCATAATGTTGTTATTAACTCCAATAGCATAACACTGGTCGACAAGGTTTTCTTCACAAGAAACTTGATTAGTGAATCTAGTGCGTTTTTTCACACTGAATTAAAATATGTATTCAGAAATTTTCCATCAGGCACAGCTTTTTGTGACAGCTACTTTTTAAAATCTGATTTTAACATTCTCCTTGACATGCCTTAGAAACCTTTATCTTATACATAGCGATTTTATTCAAGCTGTAAATAGATATTTTATTTATATATTTATTTTACTCAAGCTGGAAATTATATGAAATGTCATGCTGAAACACCAAGAAGCAATACCTTGCAGTTTCATCCACGTTTTGACATGGTCAGACTAGTTAATCTGGCATTGTGATGTGTCATTATTGAGGTGTCTATGAACTTGTTAGTTCGAATATTACGAGTGATATATTTACTTCCTTTCTATTTAGAAATGTTTTGTGCAATTTGTGTTTTAATGTTTTGTATTTTCATCATGCAAAAAAGTGTGTAAATCATACAGATAATTTCTGTTGTATTTGCGGTTAGCTGTCTTGAAAGATTCAGAGGCCAGATTTAATGCCACATGTGAAAAAGTGTTATCAACACTGCTTTGGCTGTGAAGTTGGTGATTTTGAAAAGATATGTTTTCAAATATTTGTTTTGTTCTCATTCTCTATCAAAAGCGTTTGTGAGCATGCATAGGAACATATGAACTAGGATTCTTAATATCACATTTTTCTATTTTAAATGGCCTGAAAAATTGAGAAAATGTTAAATAAAAAAATGTCAGCCATGGATGACAGCTGAAAAGAAGGGGATGTAAAACCAAAAAACTAGTCTAGATTAAAGAAATCAGAAGAGATCTAGTACGAAAAACTCTGTGCCATTCTGTTGCAACACTAGTTTCTTTTTATATGACAACGAAAACGCTCCAACATTTGCGAGGTTTGGCATACAGGAGTCCCACCAACTACGGGCCTCCCCCGTAACTTCTAAACGGTTCCCGATATGGAAATGTAGTTTTCGTCCAACAATGCGGAATCATGGGGCAAGTAATGTGCCGTAGGGATATTGTCCGAAATATTTTTAGTTTTCTAGAAATTTAATCATCTTTCATTTTTTAAATAAGACAATGAATTTTTCTCACTAGCGAGAGGTAGATCACAAGTAGATAAGTACAATGACGTAACATGTTATTGTTTTAATAGTATTTTGAACACAAAATTATACTTTCTGACAAGTGATTTTAAATTAAATGCACGAGATTCCCTGTGTCAATTCTTGCAACTGTTGCCATTCAGGAAGGTTGCATTCCCGACGCCGGCTCTTTTCCAGGAGAGGCCGCGAAGGCCTTCACCAAAAGTGACAATAGCGACGGCTGCTATAGCAAGTGCAGGTTTCATTTAAACTCTGTCAGAAAGTATAAGTTATTACACAAAATACTATCAAAATATTAACATATGTTACATCATTGCATTCCCCTTTTGATGATTTACCTATTGCTAGTAAGAAAAATATACGATTCGATTTTAAAAAATCCAAGATGATTTAATTTCTCCAAAACTAAAAATATTTCAAACAATAGCTCTACACCACTTCACTTGCTTCATGACTCCACATAGTTGAGCGAAAACTGTATTTTGATATCGGAAACCGTTTAGGAGTTTGGGGGTGGCCCATAGTTGGTGAGACTCCTTCTAGTAAATCATCAGCTGGATTGTGTAATGAAATCTCGAAACCTATGCTCTCAAATTCAAATCCCAGTTCGGAAAATGATTTCGCGGGTGCTAAACACTCCCAAAGAGAAGAAGATGTAGTAGTTGCTGTTTCTGATGGAGATATTATGGTTTGGACCGTAGGTAGACGAATATCAGCACTAACATTTATGGTAGGATGTTTCTTCTGCAGATTAGATTTCATTTCTGTGACAGTACTAGCATACGAAATTTTGGTTTTGCAAATATTGCATGAAGCAATTTTTTGATCATCGTCTACAGGAGTGAAGTAGTTCCACAAAATACTTCTTTTGGACCTTTTGTTTCCAGAACTCATTTCAGATTCACACAAAAAAAGCTTGTTTTAAAATGGAAGAGTATTTTTTTAATTACTTCGCTAACACCTCTACTAATACACTTCACTAAAGTAAATAAACACTATATTAAAAATTACAAGCTATTTGAACAACTAATTAATAAATCAAACGTCCACGACTACTCGGGAGTTGGCGGCAACGCTTTAACACTTACTCATCACAACTGGTAGAGTGCAGTGAAACTGTTGTACAAAACGGTTGCCGCGAAAGCCTATAGTTCAGTTGGTGCCCAGTAGGTCGCAGGACAATGAATTGGAAGCGTTAACAGCTAATAACAGGGTAAATGAAATAACTGTTATTTCGCGTAACAGTTTCGAGTCGTTAACTGTTAAGAAATAACAGTTTAGCCGTTAAGAGCACATCCCTAATACAGGGTGAGTCACGTAACCTTTAGCATCTCCTGTAACTTTTGAACGGTTGAAGTTATTGCAATGCAGTTTTCACGGAATAGCATGAGGGGAAGGGGCTAATAGATACGTGCATTAATTTCTATTTTATCACTTGTATTTTACGAGATTTTTTGGGTAACTTTGTTTTTTCAAATGGAACTATACATATTTTTTCAGTCCCCATGACGAGCGTAAAAAGACAAATCCAATGATGTACATATTGTCATATGTTAGATAAGCATTTTTTTGATTAATTTTGATTTTTGCGATTGGGGTTTAACGGACATTTTGAATAGTCCACCACACAAGGTCACGCAGCGCTCCACCAGCAACGCGCGCCCGGGCAAAGGAAGGTGAGATATGAAGATACGAAACATAATCCAAATATTCACAAAACCATTGCAGTTTTTTCCTGAACTGTGCTTTCCATCCTTCCGCATTTTCAGATTTTCGACTTTCTTTGATTGAAGGATGGAAAATAAGGATTTGTCATAAGTTTGTATCGTAATAAAAGTGTTTATAACTTCAACTCCATTTAATGGGGTTTCATAAGATACGTATTAATGGGATCTTGAAACAAAGCACAATAAGAATAAATAATTAAAACTGTACAAAAAATATTGCCTATTTTGAGCAAACAATTTCAATGTTAATAAGAATATAATAATAACTTAGGGATAGAAATAATCTTATTTCAATAAATACTACTTAAGACAAATCCATATTTTCAATCCCTAAGAAACACAAAATATCTGAAAATGGATCAGGATGGAAAGGAGAGTTCAGGAAAAAATGCAACAGTTTTGTGAATATTTTTCGTATCCTCAAGTACTAAAATCCCTTCCCTCTCCCGACTCCACGTTTGCTGGGGGAGCGCTGCCTGACCTTGTGGGGCTGACAGTTACAATGAAAATATCCGTTAAACACTAGTCGCAAAAAAAATCACAATTACTCAAAAAAATTCTTATCTAACATATAACAATATTTATATCTTTGGATTCGTCTTTTTACGCTTGTCATGATAGACTGAAAAAATATGTATAGTCCCATTTGAAAAAACAAAGTTACCTCAAATATCTCGTAAAATACAAGTGATAAAAGAGAAATCAATACACATATCAATTAGCCTTATTCCCTCATTCACTTCCGTGAAAACTGCATTGCAATATCTTCAACCGTTCAAAAGTTACAGGAGGTGCTAAAGTTACGTGACTCACCTGTATGTATATATCTGTGTCTGTGTGTGTGTGTGTGTGTCTGTGTGTCTGTCTGTGTGTGTCTGTCTGTGTGTGTGTCTCTGTGTGTGTGTCTGTGTCTATAATATATAAATTTGAAGATCTGCGAAATGAAATGAAATGACATATAGTTTTTTTTATTTGTCCCAGGATTGGGGGGGGGGGCTGTTGCCCCTCCTGAATCCCGCCTCTGGCTAATACTATTTACGTTTTGGAACTGTGTCGATTTGTTTACGACTCCATGCCCTCATTCTCGTTGAAGCAATGAAAGACGAGCAGTAACTCACGATATTTAGGATTTAATTTAAACCATCCCGCTTTTGTCTACATGGAGATAGCGAACAAAATAATGTACGCCACTCGAGTGTAAATCTATTTTATTCAGTAGTGAAATTGATGTTGGGAATCTGGGCTCCACTATTCGACTGGGTAGATACTCATGTCACTCTACTCCTTTTCATTAGGAACTGTATTTTGTAGTTAGAATGTTCGGGAGCACTCACCTTTTTTGTGGTTCGCTGCTTTCACATTCATCCATTTACATCACACGGCGCGTTCCACTCACGAATGTCATTGACGTCCTTTATAGGTTTAACCGTAGGAAATAGCCACCGAACCAAGAACGTGAAAACACCGTGGAGAGCACGAACCAACGCCTCGATTCACTCGTCTTCCACACAGGAACAGACGCGAAGTGCAGCGCGCCCCGCTCGCGCCACTCGCCGCAGCGAGCGCTGGCGGCGGCGGCGGCTGCAGCGGGCGCGGGCGTCACGTGGCCTCTGAATTATGCCCGCAGCCTTGAGAGCTTGCACCGCGCGGCGCCGCGATGGAGGGGGAAGGTCAGCGGAAGTCGCTTGTCTCCGAGAGGCGCGCGAGGGAAAACGATAGACATCTGGACAATTTCGAATGCACGCTGCTCGTTACTTTATGTGTCTTCGGTTATACGAATCAGAATATTATCGTTTCTTCATGGCTATCCATTGATCATCTCTCGTAAAACATACTTTTAATAAATACTTCGCGCGAAAAAATGGCGAATTTTCGGTGGAAAAAATTCATTGTCGGGCCATCATAACGAAAAAGTGGATAAAACCGGTTGCTAAATTAAGAAAAAAAATCCCTAATACGTGGTGTAGCCAGAGACCTTCTTTTGTGGGTCCTTGATATCGATAAACCAATTGAAAGGAAAACCTCCGTCTATCCATCCGTCTAGCGCCTAAACCATACGTACGATTTCTTCCAAAATGGATATTCCCCGGTCGATCTGGTTCTAGTCAAAGCTAGTTAAAGTAATAACTGACGGTCAGCGTAGAAATTGCAATATTTCTGTATTAGTCGTTATATATTCTATAGTTATATTTGCTGAATAAGTCATTGTAAAGATGAAAATACAGTGGCCCACAAAAATATTGGGACAGGGGCAGTTTTGTAATATATCCTTCAATAAAAATCATATTAATGTTTTAAAACACTTTAATCATGAAACCATATAACGAAGAATAATCACATAAATGATAGTATTAAAAATCACTAAGAAAATCTAAAAATAAAGACTGTATTTACATATCACAAAACTATTTGCTCCTATGGCAATTCAACAAAATTGTTGGGACACTGGTAATTTTACAACTAAAATTTTTAATAAAAACATATTAATATCTTGTGGGCCCACCTTTAGCTTTAATGACATCTTTTAACCTTTTTGGCATCCTTTCTACTAACTTTCGGATATAATCCGTGAAAATCTGCCCCCACTTCTCTCGTATTTGTTCTTTCAGATGTTCTTTGTTAATAATAGGTCTCTGGCGTATTTCAGTTTCCAACTTTGCCCACAGATGTTCAATGGGATTTATGTCTGGACTTTGTGGAGGAGGGTGGAGCACTTTGGGACAATTATAAAGAAGCTACAACTTCACAAGATGGGCAATGTGCTTTGGGTCATTGTCATGGTAGAATTGAAATGACCCAGAAAGTCACAAATTTTCTGCACTCTTCTTGAGATTGTCCTTTAATAAGTTTAAGTATACATGTTGGTCCATCATCTTGTCCAAAAACACTAATTCCCCCACTCCATTGGCTGCCATACACCCCCAAACCATTACACGTGCACCGCCGTGTTTTACTGTATTTTTAACATTAATCTTTTGGAGCTCCTCATTGGGCCTCCTGCACACGGTACTTCGTCCATCAGACACATACAAGTTATATTTGCTCTCGTCTGCAAAGATCACCCGTTTCCAACAGTCTTCGTCCTTCAGAATGTGGCCTTTCGCGAACGTTATTCTTTTCTTGATGTTAACTGCACTGATGTGCGGTTTTCGTCTGGCGATTCTGCTGTGGAAATTGCCTCTATGCAAAACACGCCGAACAGTTTCGGGATGCACACGTTTTCCAATTTCAGTTTCCTCTTCAGCAAAAATCTGTTTCGCTATAATAAAACGTTTTTTCTTAATTTTTCTTGAAATGTTATTTTCTTCTCGGGAAGAAAATGTTCTAGGACGCCCCGTTTGATATTTATATTCAATCCTTTCTTCTTTTTTTGTAGCGTTTAATAATATGATACACTGTTCTTTTCATTCGAAACATGTTCGCAATTTTTCTAATACTGTTTCCTTTCTCATGCTGGAATATCAACAACTGACGCATATTAAAACTAACATTTTTTCCTCTGTGTACTATTATCCTTCCTTCTTGTTCCCACGCAACCAAGAAAGTAACTGAGCCCTTTCCAAGGTTTCGGAAAGTTGTTTCCCACGCTCACTCCACTCCATATTTTGCACTCAAATTATCCTGATATTCAGTGTCCCAATACTTTTGTTGAAGTCGGAACTTGGTCCTTTCACATTAAAATTACTCATTTTGATGTAATTTATTGTTAAAATAAATGATTTTACAGCCTTTCCCTCTCTTCACACTCGACTTTATTCAAATTATAGCTTACATGAAATAAGTATTATCCTCTTTATTCGTGTTTCGGCGTAATATTCGCGAATTTACGGGTGTCCCAATATTTACGTGGACCACTGTATTCATTTTTGGGTGGAAAATGCGCAGATCTTTTTCTCCGCAGGCGCCCAAAAGTTCGTCACGGTAGAGATGAGGCCACTGACTTTGTATTGTGAGAGAAAGTGGGCGATTTCTGTCTCTGCCTAACCATTTGTAGCTGGAGGGTGCACGTGTCGTGGCTGTAAAATGTTACACACGATGGAGCACTGAGTTGGAGAGCGATTATGCTTTTAACCAGAAGAATTTTGCTATTCTGAATGACACCCGTTACTAAAACCAAGATCACACTATTGCTGCCATTACAGCACATTTTTTCTCGTATTATTAGTAACGTTTACGCAATATTGTAATATTCCAACTTCTCTCCTACTAACAATAATATCTTCACTTTAAAACTCCTTCCCACGAAACCAAGCCTGAGAGGTTGGAAAAGATATGTATCTTTAATTTTTTGAACATTAAAATGTTAACAAGAAAATGGCGTTTCGCAGTTCAGCTCTAAGTATTAACTCTACGTACTGCATTCTTACAAGAAGTTGAAATAAATAAATATTTGGAAATATAGGATTTGACCTTCACGGCTTGGGTTTACAAGGCAAGAATATTATCCCTATTTATTTGTATCTTAGATGTGAAAAGACAACTTTAATGTTGTAGTGATTCTAACACACAAGATGCACAATTTTCACAAAATAACTGAAGATTACTCGAAAATTCAAATTTTGAAAAAGTGTACATGAAATGATTAAGATGTCATGTATTGAGAGAAAGACTGGATTTAAAAAAATACGAATCCTCTCAACAACACAATTTCAAATTATCGTTCGGAAAATTCGTGTGTAAAGTTATTCTTAGTTGTGACTTGGCTGGCACATCACGATTTGCGCCTGTTAGTGCTTTTTCAAAGATGCCCCTCTATACAGAGTGTCCAGGTAGAAAACGTCGAAACCAAGCTCTTAAGACAATTTTAAGCATATTTTGTGAAATAAACTCCTTGGATATTCCAAATGGCTGAGCAGCAATACGCACAAGAAAGTTGGTTTGAAAAAATACTTTCTACGCAAAAATTTGCATTTAAGAAACATAAAACAGTCAAGAAACATGTAAATTTGTTATTATTTACAAAAGAAATGAATATATTTTTTCACAAAGAAAAATGAACACAGAAATACAAAAGCAGCGCATTTACAGGATCCGAGAGCTTTTCGTTTCTGCCCAAACGCCGCCGGTCGCGGTGCAGGCGTGCGAGGGTTTGGCACAGCGCCAACGGCTCAACAGAGGGCGAGTTGGGGCGAGGACAGGGCTCGCAGACCTCGCAGCAGGAAGAGCCTCAAGCCCTGTCGCGCACAATTGCTTCGTGATCAATTACACTGGTCCACAAATTCAACTGTTTCTCTGTCACACGGAATAGAATGGCTATTTCTTATGGAATATGGTGCTCTCATTTCAAATTTGCAGAGTACTTATTTGTATGGGGCAAGGTTTCTTTGTAATTGGCAATAAAAACACCATACTGTTTTAAGGTGATTGGTTTTATGTACTTTACTTACATTTAATCTGTTAAATGGAAAAATACTTGGAATCAGGAAATTTATAAATTGCTAGAAACAAATACTTTAAAGAAGCAGGACTCTTATGATACAGAAAAATGGAAAAAATTATTAAAATCAGTGTTTACATAAAATGTAATGTTGTAACAGAAAAGTGATTTAGTTCACTGTAAAAGTTATTAAATAAATAAATAATATCAATAAGAATGTAATTTTTAACGATTGTTTAGTGTATTTCACTTGAGAAACCTCCATTTTAGTGCCTAGCAATAGTCTGCAAACATACTTGGATTTCGTTCTCCCCTAATAACCTTTTCTTATTGTTGCGAAGTCGGAGTCGCTCACCACGTTCATTGCTCGCAGCGCAGATTTTCAGAAAAGAAGTCGAAGTGTGAATCCAGAAAATGTATATTAAGGAACATGTTACGTTCCAGAGCTTCATAATAGTGAAGGAGTTCGCACATTAGTTCTTCATAGCTCTCAGCTTTTGTGCTTCCAAGGAATTCAGTTACAAGCAGCCTCTTCCACGCCATTCACACAAGCCTCACGATCCTTCAAAAGTTCTGTGAGAAGGTTGAGGTAGTATTGTTGAGATAATTACGTGATGGAATAATGGAAGTCATCTTCGTGGACTTAATATTGGGTTATCGGAGATGACTTGCATTATTTCATCATTCGTGAGTTATTTCATCTTTGGTTCTCCACATATCCTCCTTTATTTGCGCCTCAGCGATCCTCGGCAATTTGTTCTTTAAGTGCAGGAAACTTGGCTGAGTTTTCCCCATTCCTTCACAATTTTTTTATCAATCTGAAATTGATATGTTAGAGAGGAAGATATACGTGTGCAGGATTTAAAATTTTTTGGAAGTCACATTATTTGCCCAGGTATCAGACGTGGTTGAAGTGCTGCTTCACAAAATGATTTCTGCTGTCGCACTCGCGTTGAAAAAAGCAAAATTCAGTTTGTCCTCGTCCGAGTCGTCGCGTCGTGTGTATCACCGCAATTCACTTCGCACTTCCCGAAATTGATCAACTTATTTGATCGACATGTCGTCGGTTTCGTATCTTTAGTGGAATGTGCAATATCACATACGGTTGGCGACTACCGTCTTATAATAAACCTGCAAGTGATTAGCGTTTCAACTCTTGCCTATCTGCGAAATATATATATCGTTTTAGTATGTATTTACGACATACATATTTGTGTAATCGCACATAAGAGATTACACAAAAATTGAGCTCCTTAGGAAACTTTTGTGATTGCATTCGACTTAAGCGTAGCAAAATTCATAAGAAACAACTACAGTTAGCCATTTAACAAACTCACGGTCGACCAATGTTTTCAGACAATCTTCCTTGTTCTTATAGACGACCAACTCTATTTTCATCTTCTTTTCCTGCGTCTTGTTTTTCTAATTCTTCACAAGAGTCACATAAAAACATTTCTCTTATGCAGTCCTCCCAAACTCTAAAAATATGCAATTTTACCGAAATATGTAAACATAAGTAACATAATTGACTTATTAACTCTAAAAAATATAATTAAAAGCAGTTATCTTGTTGCTATAAAAACATGTAATTACACGAACATCCGTTCCATGGTACAGTTTTATTTTTTGTAGAAAAAGAAATGTCAAGAAAAACACCACAGTCATTTGAAAGAAAAATCTGAAATCATGGTTCAAGTTGCGTATAAGGTACCCCTTGAAATCAAAAGATTTCTTCCCTATGCGCATTTGTCGTAGTGCTGTTTCACGCGCGGGAAAAATGAAGAACACTGACGGGTGGAGTGGGGTGGAGGCAAAACTGTTACCCTTTACAACAATGAGAAGTACATACACTCTTCATTTTCGCCTTCGTACAGAATACACTTTGTATGTATAAAATAATATTGCAATGCTGCAAGAAATACGATTTTGATGTAAATTAACGCTTTGGAAGTTCCTGCCACCGAAAATGATAGTTTTTGTTTCAAAGAGTATTTTCGTCAGTCCGCCAATGGCCAACACGAACACCCACAACGTTCAAAATATTTTCCCGAAATCTGATGAAAAGTTTGGCTATTAAACGTCTTGTAAATGGTCTTAGTGCTACTTTAAAATTTTAAGTTTTTCAAAATAATGCTTTTTTAATCTAAGGCGTCTCGTTGATTGAAGAGTTGAAGCGATGGTTGAAATATCTGCAAGGCATTTGTTGCAACAATATCGTATAACCGTTACACAATTACAAGAAAGTTGTGCTTTGTAGTTGTAGCATTAGTTTAAAGGGTAGCTTAATGTCCGTGTTTCTAAATTGTCTTGTGGTATCAGATAGACATGTATTAGCAACGTACACCCTATTTAGGGAGCTGACTTGAAGCGGGAATGAAACTAGTGGTGCTCCCGAATAGCACAGCCCCCCACCCCCTGCCCCGGCCAGCGCCTCGGACCCGCCACCCCCTTCCGCCAGCGCCAGCTGAGGGCTGCTTGCAAGCCCCAGTCCCTTGGCAGCAACTCCGGAGACGAACTCGCCGGGCGACGAGGTCACAGTAAAGCATAACAAATACACGTCTTTCAACAACCATACTTCACTTTGCGTTTACGGCAACAATGTCGTCTACTGTGAATAATATCAGATAGATGTCTTTCAGAATTATTTTGAAGCGTCCGTGAGTTGACGTCGTTGACGATACGTGCTGCATAATTTATTTTTTGTATTTTTATGTAATTCAATTTTACCCTACCGATTCAAAGTTTCTTGATTGTTGGTTAACCCTTTCATACCCACAAAAAATGTGCCAACGAAAATTTTTTTAACAGTCTAAATCATCATTTTTGACGTCCCTGACAATGTTTTAATTAATAATTTTAGTTTTTAAAATTTCGTAGTTTTCATGTGGGAAAATGTTGTTCAGGAACAACATTGGGAATTCCTGGATACAATGGTTTCAATATATTTCCAATATTAATGTGAAACTTGTTTATTTAGTTTTATGAATATAAATACATTTATATAAGCTATTTCTGATGAAAATTCACAAAACAATTTTTTTTTGCTGTAAGACATAAATTTACATTGCACTTGCTACATGTAATATGTGCAAATCCATTTGAACAATATTTGCATCGACCCTCGTTTCTCACTGTATGTTGGCCAATGACTTACTTGATCATACCTAACATCAGAAATTGGTGCTTTTCGGGCAACTTTCTTAAAAAATTTTACGTTTGTCTCGGAATCTCTCTTTCGACCCCTTTTAGGACTTTTATGTGCTTTGGCTAAGGCTTGTGCAATACTGGATTGAAATTGTAACAATGTATATTCTTGTTTATTTTCCATTTGTTGCTGATGCCGGTCGATAGAGAAGCCATCCATTTACAACACACAATCCAATAACCCAGGTAAACAATTCTCATGTACCATTTCTTAGATTTTATATCTACACGATATAGCTCTAAGAGCATGTGTTATATTCTTTCACAACATGAGGCTGATTTATTTCGATGTGCACTTTTTTCAGTTGGACTCCATCTCTTACATTTACCTTCTGGAAATATTCCTGAATATGTAGATATAAAATTTATAGCTTTTCTGTCAAACTATCTTATTAGTGATACATTATTTTTTGTTTCTACTTGATAGTCATAAGAACCTCTTCCTTTCTTCTTTAGATTCAATTCCTCTTCTAATTTACATTTACCCATTCTATCTTTCCTCACGGTCCCAACACAGAATATTTTCCTTTCTTTTAGCGCTACAGCAAGTTGTAATGACGTGAACCAGTTGTCAAAATACACTTTGAAATTCTTTTCTGAGGGAATATTTTGACACAAAGCCATCACGATATCACTTGAAAAACCTAAGCCAATTTCCTCGCATGATCTTTTTCCCACATAAACTCTGAAGTCGTACATAATTCCAGATGCCCCTGCCCGCATAAAAACTTTGTATCCCCACTTGTGAGGTTTACTTTTGATGTATTGTTTGAGATAACTTCGCCCTTTGAATGGTATCATTTGTTCATCCACGCTATGATATTCCTCTTGGGGTATTTTGTGCAAATTTTTCAAGATTTCATCTACAAGTGGTCTAACTTTAAAAAGTTTATCATGTGATGCATCTGTTGTAGGTTTCATATTATTATTATCAGCAATGTGAAAGTATCTCATAAGCTGCTGAAATCGATTCCTATTCATTATGTCTGCCACAGGAGGATATCGGCAGTCTGTTGACCAATACATTCTCGTACTGGCCATTTTTACCAAACCTGTCTGCAGCAAGATACTAAAAGTTGCTCGATTTCGTTGCCAGTGCAATTCAACACAGTTCCATCTCTTCGATGGGCATATAGTATGTTGCTCTGTTTCAGCTATTACTCTAATGAAATCCCCCCATATGAAAATATTGAACGGGAGTGAGACATTCTTCGGGGGTATGGGACAGATCATTGAGCCAATTTGTATTTGGAGGGTTGAAAGGGATCTTTCTAAATGTCCATTCATGCTTTCGGACACTACTTGCGAATGATGTTTCATTAGTAAACAATGGCCTAGATACCTGTTCATCGTGTGTTACATCGAGTGTCACTTCATTCGAAACCTCCGTCATAAACATACTTCTAGTAGAAACACCTGGGGCATCAGTTTCTTCACTAGTTTTTGACAAATGTTTCGTAATCGTCTCAAATTCATCACAATTTTCATCTCAGAAGTCCGAAAAATCACTAACTTCTGATAAATTTCCATTGTTTATCAAATAACATAGTTCTTTGTCTGAAAGCTTATTCGATTGTGCATTTTCACTCATAATAATGTATATAAATGATTCAAAATGCAAATCGAACGAAAAATGCAAATCGAAATCTTCGAACTTTACGGCGCACTTCACTGACCCAAAGTCCCAGTGTTGTTCTCAAACAACACAAACTTAATGTAATATATTTCACGAATTACACAAAACTGACAGCCAAAATTTATTCTAGACATTCTTCCATGCCTAACAATCAAGACGCATAATCAAATATAACAATGTTATCAAGAGAATACATATTCCATCCGCGATAACTCGGCCAAGCGAGACAGAGAGAAATGTTCCTGGTAGCTCAACAATGAAACCCACAGTATTAAGCGGAAAACAATGCGAGACGCTATCTACTGATTAAAATGATGATAAGAAAGTCCAACAATCGTAACTGTAGCCCGGCGAAAATTAAAAATAAAAATCAACTGAACAAAAAATTTAATAAAGTCATGTTGTCCACAAACAACACTGGGACTGAAAGGGTTAATGCTTTTCCGTATACGTATGTATAAACGGAGTAATACAGTGTAGGGAAATTTATGTAATGCTGCGCGAAAAAATGTCAGTTTTTCGGAGGAAAAAATTCATTGCCGGGCCC
Source organism: Acheta domesticus (assembly GCA_031308135.1). NCBI lineage: Eukaryota > Metazoa > Arthropoda > Insecta > Orthoptera > Gryllidae > Acheta > Acheta domesticus. Next base: position 2,871,776 of record JAHLJT010005437.1, on the reverse strand, counting down.
TGACAACGAAAACGTGGATAAAACCAGTTCCTAAATCAAGAAAAAAAATACCCTAACACGTGGTGTAGCCAGAATCCTTATTTGTATGTCCTTGATACCGAAAAAACAATTGAAAGGGAAACGTCCGTCCGTCGCACAGTGTGTAATTTTGGCCATCTACGGGGCAGAAAGTCAAATTTTCAACTTGACCAGAACGTGTAATTTGTTATTTATTTCAGTAGAACGATGTTCAGACCACATGGCAACGGTATTGATTTCACTAGAAATTCGCCGAGGTACAGGAAATGCTTATCTGAACATGTATCAACCAGTGGCGTAGCGTCAGGGGACGCTGAGATGCTGAGCATCCCCGTATATAAGAACCTTAAATACTGTATTGATAATCTTACAAGTGGTCTGTTGAGCGAAACACGTTTTTGTATTAATTTAAAATTGATTTCCTATGATTGAATTCGGCGGGCTGTTGAAGCTGGCCTCTGATTGGTTGGAAGCTAAAATACTTCAGCGTCTGCCGCCAGATTGCGACGAGCAATGACGCATGCGCAGATGGCGAGGTCCCCCTCTCCCCTCTTCACCCCTGGCCCTGAGAAACCCGACTGCTTTACGCTAGCGTCTACTGCGGAAAGAAGCTCGTTTGTGCACGAGAGCGCAGCACACTTCAGGCGTTCAGTAAATTATCTTTCTCTCTCTCACTCGGGAGTCCCCGCTTGGTCATGGGTACAAACTGTAGAAATAGTGCCTGACTACTATTCTTAATTAATATCCAAGAAATTGTATTATCTCTTAAATAGATTACATATTATTTAAGTCTGCAATGTATAAATTAACAAATGGTCTTATTGCCATTCGCGTATAAGAATTAAAGCTGAGCCATTGTATAATTTGCTTTCAAGACATCGGCAGCCCTGACTGCTGTGAGGATTTTGTGGGAAGCGCCTACACCGTCGTAAGCAATCGAGATCGTGGAAGTAGTCCCAGTGTATCTGCCTTGTGTTGCGTTCGCCTGTTAGATGAAGTAGTTGATAGTGACATTTTGTGTGTTATTGTTCAGCATCCCCAAACGTGTGAGTCACGCTACGCCACTGGTATCAACCCGTCCGTGGCGGCACCGCTTGGATTCATTCATTTCAGTGCAGCGTTTTCGCTTGTCCTGTGCGTGTGTCTAATGATATTCAAAGTCCCAGCTATTTCAAAAATGCAATGTTTTTTCTTTCCATTGGTACCTTTGGTTTTTGAAATCCATTTTCCAACCCCTTGTAAGAACCTCTTGAAAAGAGCGTACTCTTTATTTTACAGGAAACACAATTCGAAAAATTAATCATGGGATTTTGTTTAGAGAACCCCGGAGAACCACATTGGGACCAAATTGGTATTCAAGCAGACAGTTTTGCGAAGCCAAACATTGAAAAAAATGTTGCGAATGTATTAATTTTTCCATTTTTTACAAAATGTCGCATTCGTTTTCCTGGAGGACACTGCGAAATATGTGTCACAAAACCTAAAAACGCAAGGCAAATGCTTTATTGGCACATATTTTGCAAGAAATGAAAAATGCAAGAATTCTGAGTGTGATTTATAATGTGTAAAAAACACAAAATAAAGAAAGTTTGCCTGACACTTAGTATTAAGTAGGAGAAAATAGGGAGGCATAAAGAACGTTTTCTTCGTTCACTTTTTCATGGCTCGATGAGGAAGTAATATGTGAAAATATTTCCAACAATACACCAGAATCAACAGAAACATCCACTATTGTAATTGGCCGGCCAACAAAGAGTTTTGTTGATTGTGCTCCGAGAACTAAAAGGCAGAGAGTTAAACATCTTATACATTCAAGCAGCGAAGAGTAAGTGTATGGCCGTATGCATATAGTTAAGGAAAGAAGGAAAAAGGTATTCGACAGCAATAGTAATAGGAGTATCCACTACATAACCCAATAGGGAAACTATTATTAAGAAAGCTCGAAGGTCCTTGTTTCAGAAATCAGAGCTATCACCGGAACAAGCGCCTAAATGGTACATATCTATATGTCTAGTCGCCAGGACAAGCTACTACGTCAATAAGCAAAAGTATTAAATTATAAATTTTGACCATCTTATTACAAAGTGAAAGAATCCAAAACGCTATACACAAGGAGCTATGATTACAGAAATCTCAGCAGAAATACGTGTGCAGTCACTTACTGACCACACAATTCATGGATTATGTCATACACGAGAGGTATCTGAAATGCAATGTTTTGCAAATGTACATTCCCGCCTGAGATATGGCATAATATTCTGGGGAAGCTCATCCTGTATTATTTAGACCTCCAGATTGCAAAAGAATATTATTCGAATAATGAAAAAAATGCCTTCACGTGATTCCTGCAAGCCTCTCTTCATTGAGCTGGAAATCTTACCATTGCCTTGTCTATTTATTTACGTATCTGTAATATGTGTCAAAAATTACCTACTTAACGGAGGGAACACATTTTCATGCAATATTGATATTTATAATTACAACACACGCCGTAGAAATCACGTGCATCAACGTCAGTATCAACAGCTCAGTACAAGAAATCAACATACAATACATGTACGTTACTTTACAACGCATTGCCAGATGACATAAAACAATTAAAGTCGGTACACAAATTTAAGTTAAAAGTAAAATCTTTTCTGCTGCAAAACTGTTTCTATACAATTAGAGACTATACTGATCGTGAAAAAGAAAAATAAGTTTTAATGTAACAAAACAAAGATATATATGAATTAGTTTATGTTTGCATTGTATACATTTAAAAAAATATTTTATACGCCTGTAACAAGTAATGTACTTCAGCTTCCGGGTCAATGACCCCCATCTCGATCAGGTTTTTGTCCAGTTTCCCTGATCCATTGAGCAAATGCTGAGATGGCCCCTTGTTTTGTTTCTGGACGTAAATGTAGCTTCACTGTGCGCACGTTTCGTTTAGCACTCCTTTTGCTTTTTTACCGTTGAAATTGATTTTCTATAACTCGGGAACAAACATTTTTCAAATATTTTTATTTTTTTAAAATAATTATTTTCTAAATTCACTTTTTCTTTTTCGATTTTCGTAGGTTTTTTTATTATTATTATTATTATTATTCTGGGCCTCAAGAAAATGTGCGCAGATAAATCTCTTTCCTCACACGTCATATACAGTTTTTACTGTTTTTTTGACAAATAAATAAATAAATAAATTTAATCCAGTTCAATTCTTTAATTTTTGCTATTAGACTTTCTGCCCCGTAGATTGCCACTGTGCGTCGGACCGTCCGTCAGTCCGTCCGTCCGTCGGTCCGTCCGTCCGTCCGTCGGTCCGTCCGTCCGTCAGTCCGTCCGTCGGTCCGTCCGTCCGTCCGTCGGTCCGTCAATCCGTCCGTCGGTCCGTCCGTTTTTTTTTTTTATTTTATTATGTTTATTCGCCCATAAGAACCAATGTTAATTGTTTCGCTTTGTACAGCCCTAATTTTTGGAATTTGAAGGCGGGGATGATATTTTTCCAAGAGCCTAAAATTATTCTTAACTTTTGGGAGGGGTTTCAGATTTTTCCTAAGGTTTTTTGATTTTGGTGTTATTTCACCCGTAAGAACCAATGTTAATAGTTTCGCTTTACAGCCCTGATTTTTGGAATTTGAAGGCTGGGATGGTTTTTTTCCAAGAGCCTAAAATTATTCTTAACTTTTGGGAGGGGTTTCAGATTTTTCCTAAGGTTTTTTGATTTTGGTGTTATTTCACCCGTAAGAACCAATGTTAATTGTTTCGCTTTGTACAGCCCTGAATTTTGGAATTTGAAGGCTGGGATGATTTTTTTTCCAAGAGCCTAAAATTATTCTTAACTTTTGGGAGGGGTTTCAGATTTTTCCTAAGGTTTTTTGATTTTGGTGTTATTTCACCCGTAAGAATCAATGTTAATTGTTTCACTTTGTATAGCCCTGATTTTTGGAATTTGAAGGCGAGGATAATTTTTTTCCAAGAGCCTAAAATTATTCTTAAATTTTGGGATGGGTTTCAGATTTTACAATTGATTTTGAGATAGATTCTGGGTGGGCGCTGCTAGCTTTAGTCTAAAGCTAGCAGTGCCCACGATTTTCGGAAATCCAGAGGAGCCTAAAATTCGGGAATAGATCATTTAATTAGCCTAAAATTTTGGATATAGTATGGTTGAGATTGGTTTCTGGGCGCTGCTAGCTTTAGATGGCTTTAACCAGAACGCAGACTGGATTAGGGAAATGGAAGAGTAAAGTGCTTCTATACCACCTATGTTGGTCACTGGTTTCACGACCGAAGACGTACGAAGAAGCATTAAGAAGACCAATAACTGGAAGTCACCCGGACCAGATGGACTTCAAAATTTTGGCTGAAGTATTTCACAGCAATCCACGAACCATTGGCCATCTGCTTTTCAGAAGCACTAAATGACCCGAGTAAGATCCCCACTTCATCTTACCGAAGGAAATACCTTCTTGCTTCACAAAAAAGGTGATGTCTCACAACCACAAAACTACAGACCAATAACGTGTTTGCCTACTATTTACAAATTATTTACATCCTTAATCAGTGAAAAAATCTATGAGCATTGTGAAAGAAATGGGTTAATAGCAGAAGAACAAAAAGGATGTATTAGAGGTGCTCTAGGTTGCAAACACCAACTTATAATAGATTCTGTAGTTTTAAAACAAGTTCAGAGTAAGCAGAAAAACCTTCACATGTGTTATATAGACTACACAAAAGCTTTTGACTCGGTTCCTCATGACTGGTTGATAAGAATCCTTGGAATCTACAGGATTTCTCCGAAGATCATAAACACTATACAGTCATTGATGCTAACATGGAGGGTAAATCTGCATGCTAATAAGGAGAAAATATGCACCATGAAAATTAAACGTGGGATATTCCAAGGAGACTCCCTTTCACCCTTATGGTTCTGTCTGGCCTTAAAACCGTTGTCGTCATTGTTAAACAATAGTACCATTGGCTACAAAATTACTTCATCAGATCATAAGACTTTAAATCATCTTTTATTTATGGACGATCTGAAGCTTTATGCTGGAACACATCAAAAACTTTGTTCCTTAATAGACTCTACCAGAATATTCAGCCAAGATATTAGGATGAGCTTCGGTGTGGATAAATGCGCCACCATAAGCATACGGAAAGGTAAAGCAGAAAAGTTGTGTAAAAATGTCCAAGGCATAGAAGAAGTGCAACCTGATGCTGCTTACAAATACCTCGGAATACAACAAAATATAAAACTTGACCACAGTGAAATTAAACACGTGTTTACCGAGAAATACAAGAAGAGGGTAACCAAAATACTAATATGAAGCTAGCTGGGAAAAACATAATTACGGCCATCAACAGCTGGGCTGTACCTATGCTGATATATAGTTTTGGTATTGTAAAATGGTCTGATGTGGATCTAAATTCATTGGATAGGCTTACTAGAGGTCTTCTTGCAAAATTCAGATGTCTGCATCCTAACTCTTCTGTTATCCGTTTGCATTTACCTAGAAGAGAAGGTGGTCGAGGGCTACTCAATATTTTTAAACTCTGCAGAACCCAAGAACAAAAAATGAGAGGACGTTATACTTAGATCTCAGGATTCCCCCATGCAGAAGGTGGTGAGGGCTGACAATGGATACACACCACTTAATTTAAGCACCCAAGACACGAATTACTACAGTACCAACTTTAAAGGAGGAAATACAAAATTGGCAACAAATGATACTTCATGGTAAATTTCCGAACTCTCTGTTGGACCCTATGATTGACAAATCTGCGTCCTTGACGTGGTTGAGCAAACGGTTTCTTGTACCCGGAAACTGAAGGTTGTGTAGCAGCAATTCAGGACAGAGGAATAAGAACTAAAAACTATGAAAAACATATTTTAAAGACAAATGATATCGATAATGTAGAAGATGTGGTAACAATGGAGAGTCTATTGAACACATAATTGCTAAGTGCAGTACTTTATCAGAGAGTGCCTATTCAGGCAGACATAATCAAGTGACAAAACTCATTCACCGAGAAGTAGGAATGAAACTTGGAATGTTGGGCATAATGCTCCAGCATATTACAAGTATGAACCAGATGCTGTGCTCGAGAACGAAGACGCACGTCTTATACTGGGATCGGCCTATTATGACGGATAAAACAGTTGATCATAACCGCCCTGATATCCTCATAATAGACAAAGAAAAGAAAACAGCTTCTATAATCGATGTCGCAATCCCTTTGACTCGCAACTTGCGGAAGTCCGAAGCGGAAAAATTAAGAAAAAATGAGAACTTGGCAATTGAATTAAAAAACATTTGAAAGTTGCACGAGGTCTCCCATTTCCCCATGGTTATATCAGCTGAAGTAGTTGTCACCAGGAACTTTAAAAGAAATCTGGAGAAATTAGGTATCAAAAATATCTTTGACGAAGCCCAGAAAGCCACCCTCCTTCAAACATGTCATATTGTTAGAAAATTTTTAAATGAGTGACATTCATGTAGGTCAGGATGAATTTCCTTCCTGCGCAGTCCGAGCCTAGTCCTATAACATCAATTGGACAGGTGAAAGTTTTCCCTGCAAAAGCAGAGAAAGTGTGAAAAATCGGAAATAATAGTAATAGTAATAATAATAATAATAATAATAATAATAATGACAATACTACTACAACTACTACTAATAATTAGACAAATTACTTAATAGGAAATTCTACTTATTTAACAGTAGAAACTTTACAATAATACAATGACCTAAAATAGAGATAAATAGCTAGGAAACTAATTTATTTTTAAATTTTCCCAAGCTTTGAGGAAAGGGTTCAAAGATTGTCGCAGGCAAATTGTTCCAATCTCTAATAGTTCTGTTTGTGAATGAAAATTTCCCAACATTCATCAAATAGCAAACGGAAGAAACTTAACACACACCCATTTGTTCGCTGGTACGCCCACGAATTGGGACCACCTCGTTCTTTCAAGACATTCACAGCTCCTCTTCTTCCAGCTGACGAGCAGTTGGCGCTGATGGCCTCCCACTTGGTTCCATCTTTGGCAACCATTTTCAGTGTTAGGGCACTTGGCTGCTCCTGTCGAGATGATCGAGGAGAAGATTGGGCTACATCAAATATTGCATCTTCTTCCGCTGACACTTCACTCGAACTAATGGCTTCATCCTCACTATTCCTTGGCACAAAATCTTCATCTGAATCGGTTAAATCACTTCCTGGCTCGATATCCGAATTTTCTAGAATTAGAGACAGCTCGTCCACAGAGAGACCAATTGAACCTGACATTCAGTGGCGAAGCGTCAGGGTAGGCAGAGTAAGCTGAGCTATCCCAAAGAATTTTGAAGAAGAAGAAAAATATCTCTTTCCTAAAGAAATAAAATTGTACATACATAATGTCGCTTTTTAGCCAATAAAAGCCGTACATATGCCCGCCAAGTTATTTCTTGTCTTTCTATTCTTATGCATATTCCATGCGATGAGTCTTTTCGCCACCCGTAGAGGCGGCGAGGCCTGGGAGAGGCTGATTTCCTTCAGCCTAACACGGTATGATGTCACAAGGCGAGGGACGGGGCGCGGGGAAGTGAGCGCGCATGCGCGTTGAGTGGGCTGGCTGTGTTGTTTGGGCAGAGATTAGGCCGGCCTCACGACTCTACAAATAATTGAAACTCTTGCCGGCAGGCGCTCTCTTCACCACAAGCATGCGTGGAACTTCCGGGAATGTCCGCTAGAGGTCACTGGGCAACTTCTAATCGCTACAAACATCCCGAGTAAAACATTAATTTACTTCAAATTTCAGTATTTGAATTCATTTTTTCAGTATTCAAATTCCTAATTCAATAAGCACAATATTGAGAGTGGTCACATTCTCTCCCACATTCTTTAACTTTGTGATAACTTTTAATAATACACGGTCATTTAGAAAATACAGATTTTAAGTATGTGTAGGTTGGCATCGCGGCGAGTGAGGGAATCCCCTAGTAATATTCTGTGTGTGGAAAGATAAATAATAGGATCAGTTGGTGAGCTGCGTGAATAACGTGTTGGTGTGTACGTTACAAGTGAAGTGTTGTTCGAGCAATAACATATAACGGTGTTCAAAGTGACAGTTCTGCTTTATTGCTTTATTTTATAATTGACATATATGAAATAGTTTAGGTTTATGTGATTAGAACCACACGACGAAATGGGAGATTCTGTGAGTATAGATGGTGACTTATTTGATTCAGTTAACTTTTTGTTGAGTAATTCAGTTGAGGTGTTGTCCTTTGAACAAAAAGTGCAATTGAAAGAAAAAATAGCCAGACCAAAGTTAAATATTTCACAAAAGGATGGGAAATATACAAGGACTTTTCAAGAAAAATGGTACTCCAAATACAGATGGTTGTCAGGAAATAAAATAAAACAGACATATCATTGTTTTTACTGCCTGATGTTTGGTGGGGAAGAATCTTGGTGCAAAAATGGTCAGACTACATTAAAAAATTTTGAACTTAAAGCCTCGAAACATGCGACAAGTAAATTGCATATTCAAAATGCAGAGGCTTTCCATATGCTTGGGAGATACAGAATTGATCATTGTATTTCAGAAAGTGCTCGCATTCAAACTGAAAAACATAACAGTGATGTTGCACGTAATAGAAAAATTGTAGGCCGTCTAATCGACGTTGTTTGTCATTTAGGAAATCAAGAACAAGCATTTAGGGGACACGATGAAGGTACAGATTCTCTCAACAGAGGAAATTATTTAGAAACATTAAGTTTGCTTGCCATGGAAGAAGGAATAATGAAAGATCATTTGGAGAGCAATACGGTGTTTAAAGGAATTTCTTCTGATATTCAAAATGATCTAATAGAATCGGTCACAGTTGCCATAAATGAGAAGATTCAAAAAGAAATAAATGTCATGAGATTTGGGTCAATACAAGCGGATGAAACAACTGACGTTTCTGTGAAGGCACAACTCAGTATTATTGTTAGGTATGTTTATGGCAAGAGCATTGAAGAACGTTTTATGGGCTTCTATGATATCTCGAGCGATAAAAGTGCCGAGGGAATATCTAACAAAGTCATTGCCGTCATAGACGAGTACAATATGGGAGAAAAGTTAATTTGCCAAACATATGATGGAGCATCTGTTATGGCGGGTCGTCACGGAGGGGTTCAAGCCATCGTTCGTCGAAAATATCCGGCTGCGATTTTCATCCACTGTTATGCACATCAACTGAATCTGGTTCTTTTACATAGTGCAAAATACATTAAAGAAGTAAAATTTTTCATCTGCAACCTCACGGCATTTCATTCATTCTTCAGTAGAACTACACGTCGTTCAGAAATACTTCGTCAACATGGATTCCAATTACCTCATCCAGTGCAAACACGATGGAATTATAATTCTCGTGCTGTGTCTACGATTAAACATCATTACCAAGAACTAAGGAATGCGGTAAGCTACATCACTGAGTCTAATGATTGGGATCCTGAATCTATGAATTGTGCAATGGGCCTCATGAGAACTTTAGACTCTTTAATGTTTACATTTTTGTTGTGCTTGTTCAATAGAATTTTTATCTATAGCGAACATCTGTTCTGCATTTTCCAAGCAAAGTGCACAAGTGATGTAAACTTATGCATCAATGAGATTAGAACCGCTAAGACAAATATTACAGCTTTACGTTCTGAAAACGTTTTGCATGAATGCCTTCAAGAGAGTTTGGAATTAAACAAACATCATACAACAGACTTCAATCCCGAGCAATTTGTCGAGAACCATAAACGCTGTGCTTTTGAAATATTGGATTCCATCATAGTACAGTTAGATGAACGATTCTCCAAATTTGATGAACTTTCATTTGTTGAACTCTTAAACTACAGAAAATTTGCTCAATTCAAAAAGACGTTTCCAAACTTTGAATTTCAAAAACTTAAGAATGCATATCCTTTATTTTTTAACTTCGTAGCACTACAAAAAGAACTCGTCAATATATACAGTTCAGAAGACAAAATCAGACCTTGCATTGAATTATTAGCTTTTATTGTTGACAACGATCTCCAATCTGTGTATGAACAAACGGAAAAGTTATTGCAACTGATTCTCAGCATTCCGATGTCATCAGCTACTACTGAACGATCAATGAGCACTCTGAAAAGAATTAAAACCCATTTACGCAATTCTATGTCAAATAGCAGACTCTCCAACTTGGCAACTATTTCAATAGAAAAGAAACTTTCTCGTAAATGTTCGCAAGATGCTATTTTTAAAGAAAGAGTGATCGACATTTTTTCTGAAATGAAAGCCAGACGTGTAGAATTAATTTTCAAAAAAACTTAAAACAATTCAGATGGCAGCAAACCCGCAATCGTGAAAACAACTTGTACACATCAATGTAAGTAAGCAGTTTCATTTATATTTTTTTTTTCAGTTCTGTAGTAGCATTATTCTTGATTTCAGTATTGTTGCATGATTGGATTAATATTCACCATCATCATCATTATTATTATTATTATTATTATTATTATTATTATTATTATTATTATTATCATATTACCTTTGTATTATTCTGATCTCTAGTTTCGTAATATTCGATATTTCAAAAATTAAGTGTGTGTGTTTACAATATGTTCGTGATTCAGCTTATCCAAAAATTAACCTCACGCTTCGCCACTGCTGACATTATGACCTCACAAGCTACAACATTCTGATAAGGGAACTAAAATGAGAATATAAAATGGAAATAAGCTTATCACAGATCGATACACGCTGAAACTTGCGCTCATTTCATTCTTTACTTCCAGGGAAGAATACAACTGTCAAATGAAGCAAGGGAACAATTATCGCTTCTATATTCGGTGTAAACTGTACGACAATAAATATAGCATCATTCCTGGAAGAAAGGAATATCTTCTAACATTGCGATAATGTAGTATCTCCATGATAATGAAACGATTAGACCGAACCAACACCGATCAAGTTCAGAATATGGTAGTTATAGAAATGAAATAAAATGGGTGTCAAAATGGCCCCTCCGGCTGTTCTAGGGGTATGACATGATAAAACAATAAAAGAATAATATTTTATGTATTCCAAATATATCATCGTAAAGAGAATAAAAAATGAAGAAAAGTCACAATGTTGGGAAAGAAAACACTTAAAAACTGAATTCAGTATTCAAGAAACAACTGACGTAGGTGACATTTTGTCCCTTGCCGCCGTTCTAGTGTTAATACACATTTATAACTAGCGGTGGTGTTACAACAGCACGTACTTTCTCGCATTATTTCTAACTCCATGCAATTTTCGGAAATTGAAGGTGGTTCAACGAAAATAAGACCAACGCCATTCCTTGAAGCGCCACTTGTTCTCCCAGTGGGAAAAAATGTAAAGAAAAATATTCGAGCAGATTTTTGAGAGAATGTTGTCTTTTATAAAATTGTGAACACATTGTGAACTCATATGACAACGCAATGTGCTTTTTACAGCATTAGAACATGTGATACAGTGATAATAACACTTGTCATTCTGTTTGCAAGTGGATTGTCCACTCATTTGTCCCATGAGGGTAGTTGTGGAATTCTAAACCTGGCCGCATTTCAGGCATCTTTGCCTCGTTTTCTGTTTAATTCTTGCTCTTCTATAGTCTTATCGTCGCATCAACTGATTGCATTGTAAACTATTATAAATCAACAGATTCAAATAAATTCGAAGTCAGTGTGAATGAAACAATTCTTTAGGGTCGTCCATTAATTACGTAACGCTAAAGAGGGACGGAGGGAGTTACAGACAGCGTTACGCTGCGTTACATGGGAGTAGGGGCTGTTAGTTTGATGTTACGCTACGTTGATTTTTTTTATTTTTAAACATTGACTGAAATAATTCCTTTTATTCTCGAATGTGAGTGTTTGTATGAATCATCACCAGAGGTACACCACATGGTGCATAGGACTTCAGCCACCTGCTTCGTAAATCGATGAGGTGTATTCACAAATACAGATGTGACTTGCTTTCTAAGGGAACAGTTGTCATTCCATGCCTCAATTCAACATGTTATAAATAACTCTAAATAAATAAATATTTTAAATTCATCATAAATGAAAATTCATCTGGGAACTTCACCTTTATCTCCTGAGAGAAAATCCATTGTCGAGTGTCCGCTCCATCCGGTAGCTGCTCATATGAAGGCAACACATTACGAAATGGCCATACGAGTCAGTGGCAGGTTGGGGGTTCGATTGCGGTAAGGCGCCTTAGGTGGCTGCCTCTCCCTTGTCCTATCCTCACCCCTCACACTTGCACTCGCACTGACTGCACTTCCCCGCAGGGGGCGTGGCTGCGTAGGTGGACACGCCCTCTGGTGGAGCTCAGGCGGCCACCCGGACCTCGAGCCTCGCGGCCCCACTCAGGTCGTTAGCCGAACGCGTAGGCAGTGGGCAGGCGATGCGGAGCTCCTGGTTCAACCCACCAGTTGGGCCCCTGGCGCGCCGACCTCATGGCAGGATTGGGTGCAGGAGACCCCTCGGGGTGCTCTGAATCCCACAATTAGAAGTCCGGCGGTCAAACGACCATCCGCCAGGTCGCCTTGGCCACGGTTCCACCCAGGTCGAGAGCCTGAAGGTGCAATAGACGGGATGGGGGCCCCGAGCCGCCCGGACCTTAGTTCGGGTGGCCTCCAGTTGGGCTCTTGGCTTTGGGTTGGCAGTGGCCCGATACTCTGGGCATAGAGGAGGGACTTGGTGTCCCGGACGCATGTGAGTGCCGCGTCGTCATACAGGCGATATCGACTCCGGATAGCTAGTAGCTCAGAGCTGGCAGAGCGGCCCTAGACCCAGGCATTGTATGGGGACAGAGGCGGGATTTCGGATCTTTCATGGGGGGGGGGGGGCAAGGTTGGGCGCTATTGTGAACACGAAAATATTCGTTTATATGCATAATTGTTCTGTAACTATATACACTGTTTTCGATTTTGTTAATTATTTAATTAATTATTGAACGTTATTAATTAGATTAGTTGAACACAGAGGTAACAGTCCTCATTGTTACTTGAACGGTCCGAACTGTAAATTCAAGAATGCATTTTTCTCAGTGAATCATATATCGAAATATTGAAAATGCTTATTATTTATAATGATCAACAATGTTTGTACGTAACTGTAGGATACATATTTTGAAATCTACATTAATAAATTATTTTAATTAAAATGCAATCTTCTGTGCAAGGTGATAATATGAGCCTCCACTTTTACGTACGTATATGCGGAGTAAAATACTAGCACTCAGAATATTATGTAATGTTTCGAAAAATCGATTTCGCGATTTCAGCGAAAATACACGTTTTGGGGGTCCTCTGATGCTTTTTTTCTTTTCTTATCTTTTCTTTTCTTTCTTTTCCCTGCCAAAACGTCCATCCGTCCGTCCATCAATCAGATGTATGTGAATAACACTAGCGCCTAAACTATGTGTACGATTTTTTCCAAACTGAATAAACCCTCGTCGATCTGACCTGAGTCAAGGCTCTGCGATTTTGAAAAACATTCATTAATTTTTGGGGGTATTTAACATTAAGCGCTCGGGGCACGTTGACAATTTTCTCAAAAATGGCTCCAAATGTTTTTTTAAATTTCTTGTATATAGAAAGTAAAATACATTTATAAAGATCGCATAGGTTCAATTTTCACTGATAAATCTTAATTTTTGAAAGTTGCAAGAGACTGAAATTTTTTCGGCGTATTCCTATAACTACGAAATTAAAATACAGATTTTTCTTTCATTTAATTGTTTTTTCCTCATAATTAGTTCTTTCGTTTAGGTCATACACATTTTTTTGAAAAATTTATTAGTTTTCGCGCAATAATGAGTCCAATATGTGTAATATTAAAAAATACCAAAAACATTTTTTCCGAAAACGACTCTAGATTTTTTGGGGATGGATAGTGCTAAATGTACTCTATAAGATCTTCAAACTTTTCGTACGGATAATGCTAATTACAGTGTTTAAGATGACATAAAATCATTTTGCTGTATTATTTTGTTTCTTCAAAAATTACATAAATGTAATTTTGTTCAAATTTCTTTCATGTCTTTAATATCCACATTCTGCACAAACGACTTCCAATAAAACTTTTCGAAATCTAAATAGTTTTCTGTAAAAAAGAGCTTCAAATTTCGCATTAACACATTTCGTAACGCTTAAACGCCATTTTCGTAAAAAGGGCACCAAATTCAACGAAAATGTCCATATAGGATGCAGTCCCTCTGACCGGGAGGTCCTAGGTTCGAGTCCCGACGGCGGCAGGATTTTCGACACTAGCTTGTCAGCTAGTTCGAATTCAGTCGCTGTCTGGAGGAGAATTCTAGCGGCCGGCTGCTCTGATCGGTAGTTTTCCGTGGTTTCTCCGATCAACACCAGGCGAATGCCGGAACAGTACCCTAACAAACGGGCCACGGACCGCGCGCGATCTTTCCTTCCTCATCCTTGTCCTATCCTCTCCCTCTTACACACACACTTACACTAACATGCACTACACAACTACACATGCCGGGAGACCGGTCGGGAGATTACAACTTGTCCCGGCTTGGGCGATGCCCCGCTGGTGGGAGATACTTGGTTGGGGGGAAAACCCCGCTAGTCGACGGTAGGTCGGCGCCAGATCTCGCCATCCGGCGGGGAAAAGATCATCGCCACCTCCCGGGGAAAACACGCACTACACTTACGGGACTAATGACCTGATCAGTTGACGCGCCCGGAAACATCAATCAATCAATCAATAGGACGAATTTTTCCTCTTCAATAATATTCTTAGAGCAGTTTTTCGGTTCTGCCATTAGGAAACCGAAAAATTGAGCAAAGGTGAAAAAATGTTCGGACGGCGATAGATGGTAGCTGGCATAAGGATGGGGCACGACCGAAAAGTCAGCCCCGACCAAAAAATTAGGAAACTAACAACTACGAGAAAATCTGTGCCATTCTGTAGCTCCATTAGTTCCTTTTTCTTTTGGCCTAGAATCTTTTGTGGCATCTAAAACAGAAAAAAATGCGAACACAAGTTGTAGTGTATGTGATACAAGCCACTTAAAGTTGGGGCTCTTACGTATATAAACGCTCGTATACGCACCATAATTCGGGGCTCGTTTCACAACCATCGCCATATTAAAATTCTGCAAACTAAACCGGTCTTAGATAGTTCAAAATTAGATATTGAATGCATAAAAACAATGTTTAAAACATATTGTATTTCATTCATTTAGAATCAGAATCGGTCTAAGCGAACTCAAACTCTAATTAAAAGCCAACGACATATCTTAATTCCAAAGCTTTTAAAACCGATAAAACACGAACACCTCTGTTTCACATCGGCAACTGAACCACATCGTTTACAACTGAACCACAAAGTTACATTGGCAACAGGAGTTATTAAACTAGTTGTTAAAATTGTTCCTGCTAGAATGTTTGCGATAAATGAAAAGATACCAAGGGGGGTCATATTATATAAGTGGTTCATATCATCACCTTTAACTCTATCTACATCTAATAAACGGGAACTGCTATTTCTTTTTGAGATTAAAAATTTGAGTGTTATGACTAGACCTCGGAATTTTACGCACGAAAAAGATTTGTTTTAGGCACCTAAATAGGCAACAAAATTACGAAATTAGGCACTAATAGGTATTAAAATTGACGCTAGAGGCACTTAAAATAGGTTACAGAATGACTAATCCAGGCAAAAAACAGACATGAAAAAGTTATATTTTTGGCATGTAGAACTTATCTCAAAAGGATTAAATTAAGCAATTTTTATTATGCAGGAAAAAGTATTTTTACATTTATGAGAGAGACTACAAGTAAATTTTATTCACTTTCATTATTAGCAGTGTAGTATATAATCAATATTTTCTCCAAATTTTCTTCAATAAGGCTGTCTTATCTATTAAAATCATTTTTAAGGCTGAAAATTAACTTTTTACCAACATAAATTTATAGGAGCAAACAAATTTAGTTACATTACTCATGCTCACATCTCCTGGAACTTTTTCATTCGTCCCTTCTCCCCACCTCCCAAAAGAACTTGTACCGCACGACCCATTTAAACACTGAACAGTGTTTTGTAATATAAGCCTGTCCGAGAGTAGGCTTTCGCCTGGCCTGTCTGTCGCTTTCCTCGACTGGACTTCGCAGACGACGCGCTACGGCGATGAGCCTCAACCTGCGAACAGCGCAGCTGCATCAGGAATAGGTGCAATTGCCCAAGAAGGGCGTGCTGATCGGAGACGAGCGTCAAACATCCTTATTATGTTGACTTGCAGGGCTCCTTTTGTTCGGTATTTTGAGTGAAAGATTTCGATGCATTGTTCGATCACACAATATTTGCATTTCGAAAAAGTTTTTGGGTTTCCGTAAAACGAATTTCAAAATTTAGCATTTAAAATACAATCGTTCTTGAAAATCACTTGTTTTAGGCTAAAAACATGTTAAAATAGACATCAACATAAATTTTTTAGGACATTTTAAGCATATTAGATGCTTTCAGTACATCGATTTTCTCATGATTCGTAAACATTTGCAATTACTTTTCACAACAGCCTAAATAGGCATTTGTCCTAAAATCAGAGGTCTAGTTATGACTCATGATTTTAGACATTAAACTGTTTAATTTCCAGGTAAATAACGTTTAAAAGCAATATATAATTGAATTTGAGGAATAATTAATAAGGGATATTCAAAATAACGCTGAACACTATCCCGCGCGTTTTATAATACTGAACTGAAGTTCATCAATTTATTAATGTATATTATTCGCTCAGCTTAATAAAATTATTTTTTGCTCCATTATTATTACATTTCTTCTCAAAATACAGAAACAAATAAATCTGTTATGTATAAATTTGAAGATCTGCGAAATGAAATGATTTTTTTTATTTATCCCAAGATTGAGGGGGGGGTCAGTTGCCCCCCTTGCCCCCCCTGAATCCCTCCTCTGTATGGGGAGGTTGCCGAGTCGGCTAACTGCGTTCCGGCGGGATCCGGATGTTGGTCGGAAGGTGTCCTTGAACACCCGACGAGGGCGCGGATAGAGGCCAACGCCCAGGAGCCCACCCTGGGGCTTCGGCCCCTAATGAAGTGCAAGTGCTGGGGAAGCCCCTGCAGGCAAGCACGTGTATACACAACACACCCACACGCGCCGGGAGAGCGGTTGGGCGTTAGAGCGTGTCCCGGCTGGGGCCGTTCCCTCGGATGGGAGATACCTGGCTGGGGAAACCCCCAATGTCGCCAGCGAAGGAAGATCGCAGCCACCCCTCAAGATAGAAACACGCGCTACGCTTACGGGACCAACGACCTCGCAAGTTCGCGCCCCGAGATCCGGAAATCAATAAAAAGAACGGAAACTTGCTTGTTTCCGGGGGAGTTTGTGATGATTGATTTGATTTATTAAAATCGCATCAACTACATAGATGACTAGGGAGCGGATTTCTATGATTTTGCGTATTTTTTCCCTTGGTTCAGGACTGAGCTAAGTGAAATTTCTCGACGTTTGGTTAGAATATGATGCTATATAGATTAATATGTTAGTGCATATTTGTGCATATTTGGCCGATTTTTCCTGTTAGTGCATATTTGTGCAATCATAGGCGCATATTTTGCATATTTCGTTAAAAAAGAGACTAATCTATAAAACGTTTCATCTTTTCAAAGAATCTTATGTAATTGTGAGAGTTCATTGATACGAAAGAGCCATTGACAGTTTGCGTTATTGCTTTCTGTAGATGATAAAATACTCTGGCAAATGTGGGATATTTCTTGAGAACATATTTTTTAAAAGAATAAAAAATAAGAAAAAAGAATAAGAAGTCACTACTGAGTGCGATGTTGATAGACTTTAATGCAAAAGTAATTTTGTTTGCATTATTACTGTGGAAAGTCATGGTGTGCAAGTCATTGAGATATATAGATTTCATGCTGCTCATGAACGGCTCTGTGTGCATAAAAGGGTCACTTTTAACCAGTTTTATTATTGCTTTTATCAAACTTGTTGGAAAAGTGTAAGTGTTTCAAGTACTATGGTGAAGTGATTCAGCCTCATGTCAGGGGTGTGGGGTAGGTGAACCCAAGTACATTGGCACTAGGCTGTGGGTTCAATACCCACATAAGAAATGAATATTTTCAGTTGTGTACAGTGAAAGGAGGGTTTCCGAGTTGTGTATTACATCTACACCACAATCCTTCTGCAATCTTATCCTGCACCTATTAGAGTTGTTTGTGCAGTTTGTGTAAAGACAATATGGTTGTCATTGCAGAATTAAATTCTTTTACAAATATTGTTATTTGGATTTGTTTGCGCAGGCAAATGCCCATTTACACAGCTTTCATACTAAAAAAAATATTGTAGGCTTCTGTGATTGCAGAAAACAAAGGTAATATGTAGGTATTTTTCCAGAATGGCAAAATTGATTATTTAACAACCAAAGTGCATGATACTTATGTTAGTGCATGCCACTCTCAACTCATTAGATGGAAATCTACGCTACTGGCTTCTGGGAAACAATCCATGCCATTTGCATCCAAGAAATTGTGCAGAATGTCACTGTTATTTTATTCAATGTTTTAAAGATTAGTAGTAATAATTTTTTTTGTTTTTTTAAGGAATGAAAAAAAACACTTGAAAGGTAGAGTTGATTTTGCAAGATCAAATATGATTATTTTAAAAGAACAGATTAAGATTACAAAGGAGAGAAATGAATTTTTAGAATCTGTTCCTAAGAAATATGAACGCTTACAGAAAAAAGTCCAATTCTTGCAAAAGTAAGTATAAAGTCATAAAAGAGGTGAGTTATATAGGTACTTGAAGATTAAACAGTCTTCAATGACTCTGACTAAATATTTTTATCCAATGTTGAACAGAATTCTTTATCTGGCCAAGATGATATGTAGTGCATCAGGGGAGACTAGTTTGTAAGATGTGAATTTTATTGATTTAAATTTATTCATGAGAATATAGATTCTCATATGTTTACAAAATAACACTCACCAAAAAAAAACAAAAAAGGTTTCAAAAAACTTTTAAAATCTTAATAGATGAGTTTTATAGTTTTTTGGGTGCTGAATCCGCATCTAAACTCTATTTCTTTTCAACACCCACAGTTTAGTCAGAATTAGATCTATTAAGATATGGGGAAATATGCTATATGAAATTTAAGAGCAAGAAGTGGATATTGAGACAAACAGTGCCAAAAGTTTTTCCAAATTTTCTTACATATCCAAGAAAGAATGTTTAATACTTCAAAGTCTTTTTATCAGAGAGGAAGACAGTAGCATGCACAATATAAAACCATAAGTAATAGTATGTAAAAAGAAGTTTGTAGGTTGCTGAAACTCAACTTTACAGTTGCAGGGGCATGTTATTGAAAAGTAAATTTCAAAAATTTGTAAATCCTTTCAAAATCTTCCTTTTTAAAAATTTTCTTAGCATTAAAATTCTAATATCTGAAAACTATAAAAAGTTCAAATTTACCAATACTGATTCTGAAGAAATTATTTGAATTCAGCAAATTTTAACATTAGCAAGACAAGCACTGCACCCTTCTCTCCACCTTTTGTGTCACCTTTTATTCTTTTTCATTTCATGTGGTTTTCAGGGTAGAGAGAGTCATTAAAGGCAGTCCAAAAAGAAATGAACGAAGTGCTCGAGGATCTTAAAAGCTATAAACCCAAGGATTATAAAGTGTTTAGAACATCAGGAGACTTAATTTTACATACATCTCTTCTCAAGATGTGAGTATCAGTGAAAGAAATTAGTGATAGAAATGCAAAAATAATTACCAAGTCCTTTTCATAATAATAATAATAATAATAATAATTATTATTATTATTATTATTATTAATGGTGGCAGCAACAAGCTGTTCTGTACTTATATTACAATGGTGTATTAAGTTATACAATAATTTAATTTGGTAGAGAAACAATTTTATAAACTACATCAAAAATATGGATCACACTTTGTATGTGTATGTATTCATACAGTCACATTATTTTTGTTACAGTCATATTATAATTTTTATTTTATTTAACATTTTTGTAAATGATCTGAATTTAATATGCAGAGAACTGGAATCCGAAAAAGCTGAGGTGGAGATACTTCAAAACAAAATACAGGAAGCAGAAGAAAAACTGCGGTCTTTGACTGGCCAGGTAAAAAACAATCTTATGTATATTTATATACAGCCAGATTGATCTTTTAGTGACAATCCTATGTATGGTTTTGGCACTTTATGCAATTGCTCAAAGGATTGAGGAAACTGGACGAAAAACCTGATTAAGATGGGGTCATTGACTCAGAAGCTGTGATACAATACTTGTACTTTAGAATTATACAGTCCAAATGATAAATAATTACATCAACTATCATTGTTAAAATTAATGTTACTTTCCTTTTGATGCTCGGTATAGTCTTGAATTGTATAGAAACATTTATGCAACAGAAAAGATTTTACTTGGGACTTAAACTTTTCTATTGAATTTAATCGTTTAATGTCATCGGGCAATGTGTTGTAGAATAATGTACATGAATTGTATATGAATCTTTTGTAGTGAGTTGTTGATACTGCCACCTGATTAATATGGTTACTAGGTCGTGTGTTATACTTGTTAGACGATAGAATCGGCATTTGCCCGAAAATATATTCCCAGCCCTTAAGTTAATGTCATTTTTGACAAAAAACTACTGATTTGTAAATCAGGAGACAAGGTAATGGTAAATTCCTAGATAAATAAAGCGAGACTTACAAGAATCACGTGGGGGGATTTGACTTATTATTCGTACAATTCTTTTTTTGTAATCTGAGAGTCTGGGAGCTAAAGATGTGCTTCCCAGAATATTAAGCCATATCTCAGGTAAGAATGAACATTCACAAAATATACACGAGCAGTATAAAGTTAACTGTATAAAGTTAAAGTACAGTATCAAGTTACCTGTATCAATTGGACATTAGCTAACAGAGTTGCTGGGACAAGTGAAGTGTGTTTTACAGTGAAGAGAGAAAGCAGATAATATGTGATTAAAAGGGATCAGAGTTGCAGATAATACGTGATAAAAGGGATCAGAGTTTTGAAGGCTAATTGAGAGGCAATGTGTAGTTTTGAGTTCACTGTGTCACTGGTGAATTTTTATTTATGCAATATCATTTCACTTACCAACTAGAGCTCTGGCATCAGCGAAAACAACCGCTCGAGACTCTCGGGCTCCGCGCCGACATGCTCGGCGAAGGGTGGGGACCTTGCTTGGGGGGGAAGAGATAGCTGTTTAACGGACATTTCGACACGGCCGCCTTGCGGCTCCCGCCGAGACGCGGGAGTCGCCGAGCGCCCGGGCGCTCGAGCGCTGGAGCGTCTCGAGCGCTCGTCCGAGCGCTCAGCCAGCGCCGGACTGCACAGTTAGCTTCGCCCCTCAATGCATTACGGGATATAAAGTCGCCGCATGTAGTGATCGCAACACTTTAATTAATTTTAATCGAAGAAAATACAATTTCAATTAAACTATTAATTTGTTGAAAAGTACAATTTATCGATTGACTGGAAATAATTTATAGAGACAAACAATACATTTTTTGAAAGAATTAAGGCAAACAAAGACTCTGAAAATAAATTTTTATTGTTTTTTCTATATTTATAGTGCTTGAGGGAAGATAATTCGTTGCGTACCAATTGTAATGTCATTGAAGTTTCTTACAAACCCGAATATAAGGCATATTTATTAAATACAATGAATATTTGGTCAAATTTTCACGAGTATATAAGAAAAAAGCATTATGCTAAACAAAAATGAGGTGGGTACTATTTTCTTGCATCAAAACGTCTTGTCATTGGCGTAGTAATTTATTGTGAAATAGTTTATGTAAGCGGACATGGCCTTTGTATTTGTCGACTCAGTCGGCGGCCAAACAACAGCGGTCACGGCACATCAGCCTATTCAACTCAATAATTCAAAATACTTATTTACTATTATATACACACGTTAAACATTATTTTAAATTTGTCAAAAGTATGTATACATGAAATGATGCATAAAGTTTTATATGTACGAGTACAATGTTTTTCAATTATTCCATTTATTTTTCGTTTTCAATACAAGATAAGCGATTAATTGTAATTAAAAAATCGTAAAAGCTGAATTTGTGAATCATTGACTTCTGTGGAGTAGTATTGAGCTCCACGAGACCCGCCTTTTAGTGGAACTGTGAGAACAGCGTGGCAGGAAGCGATAACAAAAGGTTGTGCGAGGTGACTCGGTGGCTCCACGCAGCGCAACCATCGCCCGGTTGCGACGAAATTTCAGGAAAGACAGGAAGCAGTTGAAAGAGAAGGGTCGAGATATGTGCACAAAGCTTCCTCGAAAGATATTAAGAAGCTCGCAAAATTATAATAAAACTAAAAGTACAATGAGCTCAAAATAATGCTGAGGTGACTGAGGCACCCGCACGCCTACTGCCGGGTTAAGAAACCAAGACCTGCGTTTCAGATGCCTGAAAATTACAACAACCCAACAACAAAAATATTTGGAAAAAAGACGGCAAAAAAATACAAAATTTGAAGGGAAAGGTACTAATATATTTCATAGCACTTGCATCTAATTTAGCAGAGCATTTGTATTTGCTCCATATTGCACCATATAAAATGAAGGAAAATTAATAATTTTATGTTCATTAGAATAAAATAGGCAATTTCCGAGATCCGATACCTAGTCATTACAAGAACGGAATTTATCTCTAAAACATTGAGTGCCTTTTCTTTGAAGTCACAGGCAGAACTGCAATAGATCCACTTGATGTTCTCCCGTGCGTCCGAGGAGTCGATTTTTAAAGCTTTTTTTTTTTTTATATACAATTTATTAAATTATTTATTACAATTAAAATTAAAATTATTATTTATTTAAAATTATTTATTACAAATTAAAATTAAAATTATTTTATTAAAATTATGAATTACAATTTATTAAAATATTTATAAAAAATTGTATTTATTTGAAAATTAATATTAAAATTCCTCTATATTTTAAATTTTGAAGAAAACGAATTATTGGTCATTTATTTAAAAACCATTCAATACTCCTTCCTTTTCCTGAATCGTGGCCATTAGATATTTACTCCGACGTGTCGCCGATTGTTACGTGGCGCAGTTCGCCTGAACGGGGTCCGCCGTTGTCAATCTCGTCGGTTGGAGGCCGAGTCTCGGTCGGGCGCCGGCTCCACGGGAGTCCGCAAACCGGCTGCGAAGGACAGTCGAGCGCGGATGGTCTCCGAGAGAAGAGAGGCGAGGCGAGCGCTGGTCGGTAAAAATCGCGAGAATGCAGACCTCTACTT
>JAHLJT010005437.1:2723259-2847430 GCA_031308135.1 Acheta domesticus | reverse complement strand
AGCTGTTTTAACGGACATTTCGACCGGCCGCCTTGCGGCTCCCGCCGAGACGCGGGAGTCGCCGAGCGCCCGGGCGCTCGAGCGCTCGAGCGTCTCGAGCGCTCGAGCGCTCGGCCGCTCGGCCAAGCGCCGGACTGCACAGTAGCTTCGCCCCTCAATGCATGTACGGGATATAAAGTCGCCGCATGTAGTGATCGCAACACTTTCAATTCATTGTAATCGAAAGAAAATACAATTTCAATTAAACGATTAATTTGTTGAAAAGTAACAATTTATCGATTGACTGGAAATAATTTTATAGAGACAAACAATACATTTTTTGAAAGAATTAAGGCAAACAAAGACTCTGAAAATAAATTTTTATTGTTTTTCTATATTTATAGTGCTTGAGGGAAGATAATTCGTTGCGTACCAATTGTAATGTCATTGAAGTTTCTTACAAACCCGAATATAAGGCATATTTATTAAATACAATGAATATTTGGTCATAATTTCACGAGTATATAAGAAAAAAGCATATGCTAAACAAAAATGAGGTGAGTACTATTTTCCTTGCATCAAAACGTCTTGTCATTGGGCGTAGTAATTTATTGTGAAATAGTTTATGTAAGCCGACATGGCCTTTGTATTTGTCGACTCAGTCGGCGGCCAAACAGCGGTCACGGCACATCAGCCTATTCAACTCAATAATTCAAAATACATTATTTACTATTATATACACACGTTTAACATTATTTTAAATTCGTCAAAAGTATGTATACATGAAATGATGCATATAAAGTTTTATATGTACGAGTACAATGTTTTTCAATTATTCCATTATTTTTCGTTTCAATACAAGATAAGCGATTAATTGTAATTAAAAAATCGTAAAAGCCTGAATTTGTGAATCATTGACTTCTGTGGAGTAGTATTGAAGCTCCACGAGACCCCCCTGCTTTGATGTGAACTGTGAGAACAGCGTTGGCTAGGAATGCGATACACAAGGTTGTGCGAGGTGACTCGGTGGCTCCACGCAGGCGCACCATCGCCGTCGTTGCCGACCGAAATTTCCAGGAAAGGACAGGAAGCAGTTGAAAGAGAAGGGTCGAGATATGTGCACAAAGCTTTCCTCGAAAGATATTAAGAAGCTCGCAAAATTATAAATAAAACTAAAAGTACAATGAGCTCAAAATAATGCTGAGGTGACTGAGGCACCCCGCACGCCTACTGCCGGGTTAAGAAACCAAGACCTGCGTTTCAGATGCCTGAAAATTACAACAACACTCAACAACAAAATATATTTGGAAAAAGACGGCAAAAATACAACCAATTGGAAGGGAAAGGTACTAAGTATATTTCAATAGCACTTGCATCTAAATTTGAGCAGAAGCATTTGTATTTGCTCCATATTGCCACCATATAAAATGAAGGAAAATTAATAATTTATGTTCATTAGAATAAAATAGGCAATTTCCGAAGCATCCGATACCTAGTCATTTACAAGAACGGAATTTATCTCTAAACATTTGAGTGCCTTTTCTGAAGTCACAGGCAGACTGCAATAGATCCACTTTGAGTTCTCCCGTGCGTCCGAGGAGTCGATTTTTAAAGCTTTTTTTTCTTTTATATACAATTTATTAAAATTTATTTATTACAATTAAAATTAAATTATATATTATTAAAATTATTTTATTACAATTAAAATATAAATTATTTATTAAAAATTATTTATTACTAATTTATTAAAATGATTTTATAAAATTTATTATTTGAAAATAATATTAAAATTCCTCTATATTTTAAATTTTGAAAAAACGAAATTATGTGTCATTTATTTAAAAAAAACCATTCAATACTCCTTCCTTTTCCTGAATCGTGCCATTAGATATTTACTCCGACGTGTCGTACCGATTGTTACGTGGCGCAGTTCGGCCTGAACGGGGTCCGCCGGTTGTCAAGTCTCGTCGGTTGGAGGCCGAGTCTCGGTCGGGCGCCGGCCCTCGGGAAGTCCGCAACCGGCTGCAGAAAAGGACAGTCGAGCGCGTGGTCTCGAGAGAAGAGAGGCGAGCGAGCGCTGGTCGGTAAAAATCGCGGAGAATGCAGACCTCTACTTACCACCTAATCTCTCTACATACTGCTTCAAAATGAGTTTTTGTGTTGGTGACTTGTCTCCAGCCTTCATCCAACTCAATTGGCATAAAACAACCTTGAGTGTGTGTAGTGTATAATTGATGTAATTTACTTATTCTTTAATGGCAAGCGGCCGAAGATGATAAACACACAAATCAAGTTAACATATCGATCAAAATACCACATATCAATTAAAACCACCTGCAAGTACTCACTTCACACACATCTTCACTCGAATTGAATATCAATCCTCTATCCCAGTGGGTGATCTGCTTTATCCACTTGAATAATGGTTCCCTGTTCATTGGGCTTTAATGCGGTCTCCCTTCTCTCTGAAGGTTGTAGTGTGGGAGGCAAATTTTTATACATCATATAAAATCAGTGTCATGACAAGATAGTCAATGTGATAGAGAAATTTTTGCACATATTGTTTATTTTATGTGTTTTAAAAGTTTTGGGCATAAAAATGTATTTACTTGCATATTTTTCAATTTTTTGCCATAAAGAACACAATTTATTTTTAAGTAAAAAATGTTCAATAATTCATAGATCTTGATTGAAAACAGGTGTATAGCAAAACTTTCAAAGACTGTTGAACAGGGTGGAAGTAAAATTCATTGAGGTATTGTGTAAATATAGAGTGGGTAAATGATAATCGGGAAGCTGATTCCAAAAATGAAACAATACGATCCCTGGGAACTAGTCAGAGAAATTAGCACAAGCATCAAAATACAAATATGCACCCATCAGATCATTTGATGTGGAAAGATCATTTAAAAAATACAAGACAATTGTGTGGTAGGAAAACATTTGTGTGATCATTGTTCTTGCATGTTCTTGAAACAAAATAACTTGTACAGGACATGTTTTTAATTTACATGATCCCTATTTCTCTATGGCGGCAAAAAGATGTAAATATCATAGCAAAGTACATGTTTTCTGATAATAAGCTGCAAATTTTAAACATTTCAGTAAGCACTTCAACATTCATGGGGGTATTTTTTGCATACATACATACAATTTCATTAAGCTTGCATAAACTTTCCAGCTCTAAATAAAGGTATTGTCTTTGCCAACAATATTATTTATTGAACGAGCAGTTCTCGATAGCTTAGCTATCATCATCAGTTTCCTGCTGAAGCCACAGAACAACAAAATAATATTGTTGGCAAACACAATGTCTATTATTATTTTATTTTAAATGACAATGACAAATCACCGCCAACTAAGATTTCCAGGTCTAGTTATTATGCATTTGCAAATATGATGAGCAAGGATTTACATGTAAACAGGTCTATTGCTGCCTGTAAATATATGAATAATTAAATTAATGAATAAATAGTTCACCAATTTGAAGCGATTACCTCATTCAAAAGGAAAAGCTGTAGGAAAATTTAAAACAGAGGAGTGTATGCCCTGTATGGAAAATTGAAAATCCTAAAATCATTGTTTCACGTTGTTCACTGCTTATTTGCCAAGAGAAGTCAAATGAGGGGGTTATATGTTTCTGAATATGTAAATGAAATGTTTTATATATACCAAGATATATACATGCATGTTCATGGATGATTCAATGGTCTTCTACAGCAAATTTTGCTATCCAGGTTAACTTAAAACTCAATGTATCATTACTGGACACTTTTTGTAAAAGACACTTGTGTCAAGTGATTGTTGGACATTGAGTTTATTGAGTAGAAAGTTGAAACTGAAGTTTTTGCCAGTATTTTCTAGTAGCAAGACCCACCTATTCCAAAGAAGTTCATTTTATTCATGACTACTAGTCATGAACATTTCAGACAGACCACATATATAGATGAAGTTCAATATCTGTTCTACGTGTCTGATCCAACTGCGCCTGCACTACATACACTGACTTGTTCTCAGTTTTGTTCCAATCATCGTTGCCCTCCAAGTACATGGAGCAGTCTTGTTTCTTTATCACTAGGTGGTGATTTTAATGAAATGTCATTTTTTCTTTTCACTTTAGAAAAATTGCGTTTAGTATATAAATTCATATTATGTTACGACTAGACCTTGGAATTTTAGGCACAAAAAAATGTTGATTTAGGGCATCTCAAATAGGCAAAAAAATTACAAAATTAGGCACTAATTGGCATGAAATCGGTGTTTTAGGCACTTAAAGAGGTTAAAAATGACTCAGCTAGGCAAAAAAAGAGAGAGAAAGAAGAAAGACATGAAAAAGTTGTATACCTGGCATCTAGAACTGATCCTCAAAGTTTTAATTAAAGAAATTATTATTATGCAGGAAAAAAGTATTTTTAAATTGATGAGAGAGACTACAAGCATATTTTATTCACTTTCATAATTAGCAGTGTGGTATATAATCAATATTTTCTCCAATAAGGCTGACTTATGAATTAAAATCATTTTGAAGGCTAAAAATGAAAATAAATTTAGTCACATTTCTCATGCTCACTTCACCTGGAACTTCTTTACCACATGATCCATTTAACCCTTATTATGTAATCTTCACCTGTCCGAGAGTAGGATTTTGGCTGACCTTTTTTCCTCCCCTGGACTTCGAAGATGACGCTCTGCGGTAATAAGCCTCAAGCTGTCACCAGTACAGCGGCACCAGGAATGGATGCAATTGCCCAAGAAGTACGTGCTGATTGGAGCCGAGCATGAAACATCCTTATTATGTTGACACGTAGGGCTCCTTGTATTTGGTATTTTAGGTGAGAGATTTCAGTGCATTGTCGATTGCATATTCAATCACATAATATTTGCATTTCGAAAAAGTATGTGTGTTTCTGTTAAAGAATATCAAAATTTAGCATCTGAAATATGATGGTTCTTGAAAATCACTTGTTTTAGGCAGATTTAGGCAAATCATATTAAAATAGGACATTTTAGGCACTATTAGATGCTTTCAGTAGATTTATTTTCTCATGATTTGTGAACATCTGCAATTATTTTCCTCAACATCCTAAAGGAACTAAATAAGCTTTTGTCCTAAAATTTCAGGTCTAGTTATGACAAAAGGAAATTACCCATTTTTAAACGTCATTTTTTCAGTGTTAAGTAATAAGTCATTTTTTAACTTTTTCCATCATTTTTAGTGTATTTTTTGCTGATTTCATTGATTTTAATATTTTAATGGTACTTGTGTCAAATAATATTTACAAGATGCAACAAATGCTCTCTGCATAATTTCTGAGTACCTATACCTGGTAACCTATTTGATTTCTTCGCTCAGAAGTTGTAATGTCAGACATTGTAAGTATGTAATCTAAAGTTCCTGTGAAGTCTGTCAGTACTATTGGTGGTACAGCCATTTTTCGGATAACTAAGGCAGATATTTTCTGGTAAAGAATATTCTAAACCAAAAGTTTGAAAGCTGAGTTCACTTAAACGAATAGAAGCTACCTCGATTGTATCAGTAACAGCACGAGTTGTTTATCTGAACTGGTTTTGATTGCATGCTTTACATCATTCTTCATAGCTTTTAGGGCATTTTTAGAACATTTAAAGGGCATTTGTTTGATCATTTTTGGCGATGATTTAGGTCATGTTAATCTGCCCCCTCATTATCATAAAATCTTTTGGAAATAATATATTAATATTTCTTAATTCTATTTTTAAAATGTATTTTTCTGTTGCGGGAAATGCCTCAACCTTTTCCAGATGCTGACAAATATAAAAGACTGTCGAGAATTAAATTGAGAGATGCTCTCAGAGTAAAGATGCCTCAGCCATTTCCAGATGTTCATGACAAATCCATTTAAATTAATCTCATCTGCCAGGGATGTTTACTCTACAACAATTAAAAAAACACATATAGACAATCTGTCTTTGAGAAAGAACTGAACACATAAAGATTTCCTGCAACACAGCTATAAGACATTTTATATTTTGAACTTACTGAAATTTCAGTACCTCTTTGAAGAGAAAACGAAGAAATATGAAAAACATAATACATTTCACTGCCAAAATATTTTAATTATTAATTTTAACAATAACGAATTGTAAATTACTGAATAGAATGCTGCAGAAATCTGAACATATTTAACTTTACAATGCAATGTTCAAAAATTTCCATTCAAACTGGCAACAATTACATTCAGTGCACACTAGTTTTTTGTAATAATCCATGAAAATTGAGTATATTTAGTTTTTACATCCTCTTTGTAAGAAAGACCTGTCTTATGAACAAGATACTCATTTCGGGGCGAGATACTACTGAAAGACTGCACTACCAATATTAGTAGTTTTTTCCCCAAATTTAAAATCAACTATTCTCTAAGAATGTTTTTTGTGTCAATTTCTTTTCATTACGTTTGATTGTGTAATTAAAATTTTAAATTATGTTTTCTGTGGATATTATATTCCTTCAGCGATACGATTTTCCTGACAGAAGAATTAGTAAGAAGAAATGTTAACAACTATAACTAATAAGAAAAATTAACAGTTCAAATCACATTTTAATTTTGCTTAACATTAACAGTGTTTATTCTGCAAAGCATTCTGAATATATTTGAAAGCTGTAATGAGATTTTTGATAATATTGATAATATAAGGAGATATTTCTTGACACATTGTCACTTTTTGAATGTTCTTTTTGGTGGGTAGAACTAGTGATGATGTCTGATAGCCTCCAGATTGATGATGCTGTGGAGAGAGAAGACTGATTCATTTGACTCTGAACCTCCTGGAGATTCGTTGTGCTTTTTCGGCATTTCAAAGGGTGGCCTTTCAAGTTAGGAGCTGCAACAGAAAAATGCAACCACTTACAGCAAATGCAAGAGATTTTCCCACAAAAAGTTCTGCAAAGACTGATATTTATCAGTCTTATCCAAGTTACCCTTTGATGATCTAGCAGAAGCTAAGTTCAGTTTATGAAATAACAGGAAACTATGAAGATAAATTGATAACAACTCTCCTAGGATTGTCCTTTTCATTTTCATGGTTAGAAAGTAAATTTTGTTCCAAATCACATTTATGAAAATGTAATCAGTCTTTTAAAATGCTATAAGACAAGAATTACATTTGCTGAAGTTACTCAATGTATTTCAAATTAATAAAATGTAGTTAGCTCACTGAATTTCCTTCATTTCTTGATGGCAAATTCTTAGAAGCAACTTTGTGTTTCTGAAAACATTCATGATTCTCTCATGAGTACTAATGTTCATTACTTATTACGAATATTACATTCCAAATTGTCAATTTTCTCACCAATGGATGGCTCTATATACATGAAACTTGACACCTGATCCAAGATAATTTTTTCTCCTAGGAATAATTTGGCAAGTTGGCAGATCTAGTGGTCATTAATTTGGCAAGAACAGCTCTCTCTGTGGTAAATGCTTCAGCTACAAGCAAGTTAGTTTTAGACCCCAAAAGTATTTTAGCAATATTTCCATATTCAACGTGATTTCAGTTATTAATAATATTACTTCTGCAACAGTTTAATCATGTTCCGTAGATCTTTACCAACATTAGTTAAAATAATACTACTAAATATTTAAATAAATGCTGCTTTGAATTCCCTTGCAAGTTCTGAAAATAAATAGTAACTCTGCGGAATAGCAGCACATTTCTTTGATGCAAAAACAAAACCACTCTGTCCCAACTCCTCCTCTATCTGAACTCCACTGCAACGTCGTCCCTCGACGTTTCGCACAATTATCTTTCCTCTGGAAACCATTACTTTGAATGCTTGAAACGGATAATGTAAGTTATATTTACATTAAAAGGCCAAAAGTTTATAATTATTATGAATTATGTGCATCAATAAAAAATTCAAAAATTAAAAATTGAATTTTCAGGTTTAAAGGGCCATATCATAGTTAATTAGTAATAACAATGGATAAAAATTTTTCCTCTGAAAACCTGAAAGAATTTCAGACATTTTTAAGCTACAGAACTTGAAAATTGAAGATGGTTTATTTTGGAAAATAAATTTTGAAAAAATGTACCTGAATCACAATAAAATTTGTAATTTCTATTCTTTTGCACTTAAATGAACTCCAAGGAATCTGCAAAAAATGCAAATGAATTAAAAAATGTCTCAGCATATAGTGCTGATAATGCATCTGCTAATTACGGTGTATATTAGTCAGAACTTCAGAAGTTATTGCTGGAAAATTATTGAATATTTGCAGCTCATTGCATTTTAAACCACATTATTCATAACTAAGGAAAGGATTTTAAAGTGCAAAATATGGTCATAAAAGGTGGGGAAAAGGTTCTGAAAATACATGCAAAAAGGTGCAAAAAAAAAGGTGTTGCTGAAACAACTTAAACCAGTTACATGAACTCAGTTTCTAGAATATACATTCATTCTGCACCAAATATTCCTTTTTTATAGAGTCCATAAAAAGTGATTCATAGTACTTTAACCAACATGGTAGTAGGTAGAAAGCTGTTGAACAATGGCCAGTGCTGACTGCACTTAGTTTTCTCACGTAGCAGAACGTATTTCGCAGGTGGGTAAAACTGCATCCACACAAACACTTGCTAGCAGGGGAACCTCAGCCCGTTTCCCCTCCAAACCCATGAGCACTACCAGTGCTCTTTTACAATTGATACGTTGGTGATACATTAGCTAGGGTAGACATTTCCCTCAGGTCACAGACAAGTGGGTTTCTGCACACCCATTTAAATGGCCTGATTTGCCCGGGAAATACTATAACTCCACTGCAACACTGTTGAAATTTAAATTTGACTTTACAGCTGCATATTGACCATTGTTGCTAAAATATAAATTACTGGTGGTTTTCATAAAAGATATTTTAATATTTAATATTGTTGAGTTCTGATTAAATGAGATTAAAGAAAGATCTTCAGGAAGAGAAAAAATACACTTTTGCTGTCCAATCGTTTAAAAACAGAGGAAAGAATTCAGAAAAAGGTGCTGAAGCATGAAAAAAAAAGAGGAAAGAAATGGCAAAAAGTAGTATTCTCATGAACAGGTGCAAAAAGCTCATCAAAGATATACTTTCTTAATTTGCCTTGGATTTTAATGTCACTCGGTTATTTTTGATTGTAGGAATATTTGAGATTGGAAAAAAAAATCCCGCTCTTTCAAATAAATGTGATTTACAAAAATGAAATTTAAATACCCAAATATTATCAAGCTTAAACCCCAGAGTTATTTCATTTGTACTACTTCAATAAACTTTAATACCTAATTTCATTCATATATTCTAAAAACTGTTCTGCAAACAGCATTTTAAATGAAGAGAAATGTTTAAAAACACAAAAGCGAGAAAGCAGGAATAAAAGATTTCTGAGCACACATAACCCTAAAATACTTCTGGCACATAAATTGGACCCTCAGATTGCTTTTTCTTCTCTTGTGCTTCAATTTTCTCAACTTCTTTCTTCTGCAGTTGACCTCCTCTTTTGGCTTTGAATGATACTTCTTTTATCTCATTGGAGTGAAATCCTTTTCGCAAAGAGCACAATTTGTTCTCTTCCCACGGCGTGCTGCATCTTTAGGGATTTTACACATCCCATATTGAATTGATTAACTGTTTTGATGACAGCTAATTTCAAAATTACTTTCTGGACACAAAAATTTCTTTGGGGCATTTATTCCAAATGAGGTAACATAGAGCTTCTTTGATTTAAGAGTTTTGCCTTTGGTACACCTTTCCAAAAGTGCTGTGGATGCCAGTCTGATGTATAGGCACATTTTCACCAAAATATTCTCTGTCAACTACCTTTTTGTTTCCATGTGTATTTACATTTCCTTTCACAACTTCACGATTGTACAAGCTGATACCCTTCGGACAAGTGCCATTCAATGAGCTTGTCACAGGACATGCAGTGTCTCAAGGTGGCATAAATATCGTTTTTCATATTTTGCACATTATCAATGTTCTGAGCAATAAGATTTCTGTAATAACTGGTTAATTACATCTCTTCCAGTCAAACTGTCTTCATTTTTCCCTGCCAATGTCTCTCACCTTTACCTCTCCACTCATTCACAATGTTGCAAAATGCAGTTCTCAGACATTCTGACACTTGGCTAATGAACTCTTCTTTATAATCGCAGAATCAGAATCATACACTTTAATTTCATTTAGGTAAGTACGTGTTTTAGCATCACCATCTGACAGCATTTCTGTGTATCACATGCTTTTCTGCTGGACAGACCTACACCACAAAATTTCTTCAGCATCTTTTTCTACAGAATTTGATGACCCAGAGTGATTTTCTTGAAATTCACCACTTTCTTTGTGATTTTTACTCTATATTTCAAATTCATGAGTTCCCCCTCCTAAAGTTCCTGCATGTGAGACACATAAACACACAATACTTTGAGATATTTCATAGTCCAACACAATCCCAGACAAAACATCTATAACTATATCTATTCTATAATTCAGTGTGTGTCCATGCTTATGGAAAGAGCCATCATATGATACACAAATGTCTACAATTTTCTAATGAAGGACTGGCTTATATAAATGCTTTATTAAGCACTTCTTTGCTTTTTTGAAAATTTGTTTTTTGAACTGTTTTGAAAAATCCCTAATTTGAGTGCTTGTCCCTCATCAATCTAATATTTCATAATAATCTTCATCACCATGGTAATCAATCCCATATTCACTGAAAACCTTTGTATAGCTGAATGGCTCCTTCTTAAAAATAGAAACGATTCAGCATATTTTAATTAACTTCAAATGGAGGCCTCTAAGAACTTTCATCTTTCATTCTTGGTGATGTATACTCTTGCGAAGGTACCTTTTTATACACACTGCACTTCACAGTTAATTTGGAACAAAATTCTAAATTTTCAGAAATTTCAACCTTTAAGGTTTAAGATTGCAATCCTACAAATAATTGTTTCCACACATCTTTGTGAATAAATAAGTAAATAAATAAGAACTGCAATTAAAATTTTAACTACTCTCTGAGCAAGTAAAACTACATTACGAAAATGCTTCTAACTTTTACACCCCTTGTTTGTGCAGTAGAACTTCACAATGAATCACTGGACATGTCCTTCATATTTGAATTATTGCTCATAACAGAACCTTGCAATGACTTTTCAGTTTCCACTGACTTTTCTGCTTGCGCTTTGAGGGAAGAACATTTCTCAGCCTGTTTTCTGAGAATGTCGCTTCTTCAACACTGTATGGTTGTAACGTGGACTCTTTTATCTTTGCATTGTGTAGATTTACACTACTGCTCACGAGACCACTACACTATACCAGTGCCCTCTGGAATACAAAGCCTGGCGACGATTTTGTGACGTAAGCATGAGTAGGCCCAAAAAGAGACTCTCCGGCCGGATACTCCCTGTGTTATGAGTGTTGCTATGTTGTGTTAGTTGTGATTTTTCAGCAATTTGATTATTTTTATTTACGGAAATTCGAACTTGGTAAGTACAATTTATTAACAGTAGTTTCTGATTAAGTTAACTTTACGTCTTAGATCTAAAATTAAGGCAAATATAAGCAAATGATATATTTGTACTTCAATTTTTAAAAATGTGTTACGAGGCTTCTAGGTTATTGTGTATACTGATCATACAGTGTTTAGGAGTTAAGTGATTAGACAGTAAACATATGTTACAAAATTTGTAACTATTCACACCTTCATTGTTTCATTTACAGCTCATCACAATAATGCCTTTCAAGTATTGTGTACCCAATTGTAAAGGCATCTACCGAAAAGGCCGTGCTGTTAGTGTGTTCAGCTTTCCCAATGAGAAAGAGCCAAGGAGTGCATGGATCAAAGCTATTTGTAGAGAGAAAATTCTCATACCCAACTATAACTCAAGGATAGGTATTTAAAAAAATGTTTTAAACTTGCAAACGTTGGTGACAGTGATAGTGATAGTAATAGTTGTAGTGATAGTTATCGAATTGTCGAAAAAATGAATTCAATCTTTGCCTCATCAACAATTAATATCGTCTCATCCACATATTTATCACAAAATATTACTTCATTTTGACTTAAGATGACTGTGTCTGCTGCTTAACCGATTCAGAAAAGAGATAACTCATGGGTCTACCTATTGGAGTCCCCTGTTTTGGTTTGTAACAAGAATCATTGAACTTGAAGAATTTGTTTATTCAACATTAATGTACTTCCTAGCAGGATCTCCTCATTTGGTATTTTAAATGAATTTTCCTTATCAAGTTTTTCGTTCAGAGCTTCAAATATTACTTATGTGGGATGTCTTATGTGTTTTAATATGTACATAATTGTTACGTGATATCACAACTCGAAATCTAGCCTGCAGCATGATTCTGCTTTCGTACTTTCCTTTCCCAAAATATTTTAAATCGCCTATTCTGTAAAAATAATGTTTGTGTGTATTAATGTTGGAATATGTATGCATGTGTATTGAGAAACTACTTAAATATTCTTGTTGTGTTACACAAACTATCTATTGAGTAATATACGTAAATTGTCACATGATTTTCTTCAAAATAAATTCTAGAGGGCACACAAAACAATCAAATCACTCAAATAAATGCTAGACGCGCACTATAAACAGGAGTAAAAATTCACACGCGCACCACGCATGGGAACCACCATTATTCTTTCATGAAGAACATGAGGGTTCAGGGCAGGAATTTATAGCTAATTTACCTTTGAAAATATATTTTATTATATAGGAGCGAATATTTTGTCAACAAAACTCGAAAAAATACTCTTTTCTGTATTCAAAATTCGACTAGAATATGGTTTAGGATAGAGACCACAGAATTATGAAAACGTGCACAAAATTCACTTCTCCCCATAGCTCGTCATACGCAGTTTTTAACTGTTTTTGACGTAAATAAATAAAAAAAACAACAACAATGTTTACAATCAGAACTACACGAGTGCAAAAAGTTACTTTGAGTACTTTACTACTACCTTATTTGCCCTAAAAAACAATAAACAGGAATAAACGAAGTCTATTTCGGTCCCATGTACATTCAAATAAAAGCCTGAACAAACAGAACCATTGATATTTGTTTTCTTTTTCGTAAAAAAAAATTAACTTGACTTGAGTAGTAAGTACGAAATATTTTTTGACAAATGCCTGCAGTAGTTGTGTGAGAAAGCACTAGTTATTTCCATTTCCATAGACAAAATAAGATGCTTTAGTGCTCTGTGGTTATTTCAGCACAGAAAAACTACATGAAGGATATTGCACGCAAAATCCCACGAATTGAAGGAAAATCGACATCTCATATCTTTCTGATTATTTTTATTCAGGTTCATGAATATAAACAAAACATGTGTTTTCGGGTTTTGCTCAAATATTTATAATTTTGTCATTTTATTACTTTCCCGTATACGTACGGAGTAATATACGTAGTATATAAAAAGATTAGCCTATGTAATGCTGCGCGAAAAAAAGGGGATTTTTCGGCAGAAAAAAATTTATTACCGAGCCGTGATAACCAAAAAGTGGATAAATCCAGTTGCTAAATTAAGAAAAATAATTCCCTAACATGTGAGGAAGACTGAATCCCTGTGTTGTCGGTCCATGAAACCAAAACGTCCGTCCGAAAAACCAATTAAAACCAAAACGTCCGTCCGTCTGGTGTATTCGAACAACACTAGCGCCTAAAGTATGCGTACGATTTTTTTCAAATTTAAGAAAACTGTCAATCTGGCCTGAATCTAAATCTGCAATTTTGAACTTTCTTCAAAATTTGGGGGGTACTTTACAAGAAGCCCGAAGACATTTCCGAAATTTTCTCAAAGACGGCTCCAAATTTTTTATTAATTTTTAAATTTTTTTTCTTAAATTTCTTGTAAGAATTGAGCAAAAAACTTATTAAGGTAGCATGAGTTCGATTTTCACGGTTAACTCTGAATTTTCAATAATTGGGGAAGATTGAATATTATTCGGCACCTTCCTAATGAGATCTTCATAGTGAGTTTTTACTTTAACATCGTGTACACTTTTTGAAAATGTTAGTAGTTTTTCGCGCAATATTGCGTGCAATATGTGCTTAATAAATACAAAAACCAGATATTCTCAAAAAATGGCTCTAAATTTTTCTATAAACTTATGGTACGGATAGTGCTAAATGTACTCTCTAAAATGACATAATCGCAATTTTGCTCTATTCTTTAGTTCTTTCAATGTTACAAAAATGTATTTTTTTAATTGTCTCTCACGTCATTAATATTTACATTTGCGGCGATTTGTTCATATTTATTATATTAATGAGTTCATGTGCTTTAAATAATGTCTAGTAAATGTTCTCGAAAACTCAACCGTTTTCTGTAAAAACTAGCTCAAAATTCCGCGTTTTCAGAAACGCTCAAACGCCATTTTCTCATAAATGGCTCCAATTTTTTTATTCAAACTTTTCGAACGGATAGTGCAAATTGCACTCTTGAATATGACGTAAAGTTAATTTTGGGATTTTTTGTTTTTTTCAAAAATTATTTTGAAAAATCTCTCACATCTTTAATATGCACTTTACTAGTAATTTGTAAATATTATTATATTTGCGAGTTAGAGTGTTTCAAATGGCTTCAAATGAAGTTTATCGGAAACTAAAAAAATTTCTGTGAAAAAGAACTTCACGTTTTGCATTTTTAGTAGAGCTTAAATGCCATTTTCTTAAAAATGGCTCCAAATTTTTCAAACATAATTGCAATTGGGGACGAGGTTTTGTGTTCTTTAATTTTCTACAATTAATATTTCCTTTCTACCACTAGGAAACCTAAAAATTAAGAAAATGTCAAAAAATGTAGTTTGGGCTGCGATAGATGGTAGCTGGCGAAAGTATGTGGCAATTCCGAATAGCTAGCTCATACCCAAGGTAATAGAATACTAAAAAGGGGAAGTCTGTGCCATTCTGAAGCACCAATAGTTTAAATATATAAACAAAGAATTAACATTAAAGTTAGAAACCTTTAATTTTACCACGGATTAAAAATCTGAAAAAAATTAAAAAATAAAGTTCATACTTATTTCTAAACAACTGCAAAGTTTCAAAATGGCTGTTAAAATAAAGTTTTGAGAATTTTTTAAATTTTACCTCGTTCGTAATGCCGCGAGAACCTCATGCGCCCGTCGTTGTACAACTGTTTCCACATGCCAAACGCGAGCCTTTGAGGATACCGACGTGGCATGTTTAAATGTACGCAGTGTCCTTCAAGAATGCAGATTTGCTGAAATCATTTTATGTATCTTGTTTTATGGCTTATAAATCGCAGCGGGCAGACTGCAATATAATTTCATTTACATCCGAAAATAAAATTTTCACAATTTTCATTATCTAATGAAACTGAAGAATAAATGAAAAAGAATACATTTTATAACAAAAATAACATAAATCCCATAATTAGATAATTTATGGAATAAAGATGAAATAAAGTGCAAAGCTTAAATTTTGTTTTGTTATTTTCAAGCAGTACCCAGTGTAATGAAATAAAATTATACTTCATTGAACTAGAAATATCTGTTAACATAATGCTTTTGTACATGTAAGATCAACACATGACTGATCAGAACGTATCAAAGGAATGAACATATGTATTGTACTGAATTTATTTATTTATGTCAAAAAAAGTTAAAAACTGCATGTGATGAGCTATGGGGAGAAGTGAATTTTGTGCATGTTTTCATAATTCTGTGGTCTCCATCCTAAACCATATTCTAGTCGAATTTTGAATACAGAAAAGAGAGATTTTTTTCGAGTTTTGTGGACAAAATATTCTCTCCTATATAATAAAATATATTTTCAAAGGTAAATTAGCTATAAATTCCTGCCTTGAACTCTCATGTTCTTCATGAAAGAATATTACTTTTTGCCGCGAAAACATGAAAAACGATAATTTGAATAACTATATTTCCCACTGAAATTCAGAAGACGTGCACAAATAGTGAAGTTACATTTATGTCCAGAAGCAAAACAAGGGACCATCTCAGTCCAAATGATAATAATTACATTAACTATCATTGTTAAAATTAATGCTACTTTACATTTTGATGCTCGGTATAGTCTCGAATTGTATAGAAACTGAAATGACAAATGTTTAAAAATTAGTAAAAATTGAATGAACCAGATACATGAGTTCATTTAACTTTACGGTTTAGTAAAAGATGAGAGGGAACAGTTAGATTTTAATAACAAATTGCAAGGAGCAGTCAATAACATTTCTTGAACAGTAATGGCCCATAGAGAGTTATATTCACATTTATTATTGAATTTTTACAAGAATTGTTGTGCCTAGTTTTCCCATGGCCTTACAACAATACATTTCATTCTTGCGATTGAGGTGAACCAGGGAAAAGAAAGGAAGAAGTATGCTACCATTTTTATAAAATAAATTAAATAAAATATTATATTACTTCTAAATTGGATTTTCTAAAAATTGTCCTTAAAAAGAAGAATCTAGATAATTGGTTGACCCTACAAATTAATTGATTTGTTAACCTGTAAATTTTACGTACATTGAAAGCATACCCATCCTCTCCATCAGGAAGGTGACTGAGGGCGAATTTCTAGCATGCAAACAGAAACTTATGTCAGTAATGGAGGTCTAAAATTTCACAATATTGGTAATATATAATAGTTCCAATTTTAGAAAATGAAAAATATTCTATTAAACACAGCAATCCCGTAAGAAAGAAAATTTAATGCAGTATCTGCCTTTTACGTTTAGTCTATTTTGCATTATTTTAATTAGTATATCAGTATGGATTAATTGGCTGGGGAGGAGCCGGTAAATCTATTTTAACACCCATAAATCTGCTCCAAAAACGAATAATCAAAAAATTTAGTTCAACTGATCTATTTTCTGACTTCTAAGTACTAAGCATAAAAGGAAATTACCTCAATATTTTGTTGAATATGTTCACAAAAATAAACAGAATTTTGTATTATATTCTCATAATTACCACACAAGACGCTCGGGCACTCCTCATTTTTTGGAACCAAAGATTCTTACAACTACTGGGTACAGTCATTGTGCTAATTTTGGCCCAAGACTATACAACAATGTTAAAAAATACCCTCAATTATCAAATGCAAATAACAAAAACAATATAAATACAAAATAAAAAACCTAATTCTAAAAGACATATTATGATTAATATGGTACATATATTAGTTTTGCTGATCTCCTCTGTCACTAGTAATTGTTATTTTATAATCTTTTTGTTTTTGCAATATTATTTTTGTATTCTTACATTTGACTAACATTAAGATTCTTTATGTAATTTAATGTTATTAATTTGTAAGATGTTTTATGAGAAACACCTTGAACTGCATATTGCTCTATTCTTTTATTTTTTCAAAAATTACAAAAATATAACTTTGATTTGTATCTCACGTCGTTAATATTTACATTAGCAAATGTATTTACATAAGCAAATGTGAACACAAATAGTATTATATTTCACATTAATATATTTCTGAGTACATGTGCTTCAAATAATGTTAAATAAAGCTTCTCGAAACATGACCATATTCTGTAAAAACTAACTCAAAATCCACATTTTCAGAAACACTCAAACTCCACTTTCTCAAAAATGGCTTCAAATTTTTTCTCAAACTTTTCAAATGGATAATTCTAATAGCATTCGTGAATTTGATGTAATGTTCATTTTTTTCTTTCCCAGTATGACACAAATGTAATGTTTTTGAAAGATTTCTCACATTGTAAATATGTATGTTTCCTACAATTTTTAAACACTATTGTATTTGTGAGTTAAAGTGCTTTAAATGACTTCAAATAAAGTTTTTCAAAAACACTAAAGGTTCCTTGTGAAAAAGAGCTTCAAATTTTGCATTTACAGTAGCAAGAAACACCATACTCTTATAAGCGGCACTAAATTTTTCAAAGAAAATTGCCATTTAGGATGAGGTTTCACTGTTCTTTAATATTCTTAAAATAATATTTCTGTTCTACTATTGAGAAACCAAAAATTTAAGAAAATGTTAAAAAAA
Source organism: Acheta domesticus (assembly GCA_031308135.1). Taxonomy (NCBI): domain Eukaryota; kingdom Metazoa; phylum Arthropoda; class Insecta; order Orthoptera; family Gryllidae; genus Acheta; species Acheta domesticus. Next base: position 2,829,425 of record JAHLJT010005437.1, on the reverse strand, counting down.
GTAATTTGGGCGACGATAGATGACAGCTGGTGAGAGTATGTGTTAAGTTCGAATTGCTAGTTTGCCACTTATATTAATGGCCCTTAACTTTTCGCTAGCGATCTAATCTCTTGGTTCTATGAAACATGTTTTTTACTTGGCCAAACTCTAGTGTACTTAAAATTGTCTGTTTCTTTAAAAAATCTTCCCATAACATCTAATGGCTGCTAATTGTGTTACATAAATGACCTTCGACACCTAACATTTTATACAACTCCAAAAAAATATTCATTTGTTCTTAAAAATATATCTTTAATTAAAACATGGCAAATGCTTAGAGTCTCTTGGCCTACCATGAATGAAATAAATTGAATATTAGGCAGGAGGAGAGCAGGATGGAATATATCTTAAAATTTTGGAAACCATCCTATAGAGTAGAAATGAAGTAATAAGTGTTCAAATTTTAGGTTACACCAGCAGGAATTCAGCCATTACTCGTTGAGGAGATACCACGTCCAACTTGTTCTGGAAGTAAGTGTACATTAATATTTACTAAAAGTATAGTAACAGTCTAACACTTCTCCAATTGAAAACCTTGTTTCAGAATTGGTACCAGAGCCTAAAGTCTCTCAAAGTTCTATTTCTTCGGCACCAATAAGTCCAACAGCAGCATCAAAGCGACTGCTAAGGGGACAGAAGAACAAAGGGAAAGAATGGTGGAAAACTGAGTTTTCAGATGTTGCAAATGTTTGGTTTGGAAAGAAACCGTTTAGTACTTTGAAAATATTGACTTTACTAAGAATAAATGTGAAATTTTCTGAGGTTTTCGCACCTTTGATGAACCAAATATAATTGCTCCCATAGTTTCACTTAGTCTCTAAATTAGTTGAGGTATTGGACATATAATGGGTTATTACAAGAGTTCTGATGTTACAATTCAATATCATAGATCTTTTAAGTTCTCAGTTTGATTCAAAAGTCATGAAAATGTTCCTGAGGGGAACATTCTCCTATTGGATGTGGACTAGTTGTGCAAGAGATCTTTCTCCTGTTTATAATGCTTGGAAACTTATTGGCGACAAGGTTAAAAACATTCCTTGTTCATCTAAACAAGAAATGATTTCTATTGTCTCAGGATTATGGGAAGAAGATGAAGATGAACAGTTAATGTGTTCTGAATTTATTTTGTTATTACCACAAATAACTGAATCTGTAATTCAACAAAATGGTTGTATTCCGGAGGTTAATGTGTAGTATTTTGTGACTACTTAAGAACTCTCCATGGTGTACTGTGATTTCTGAATCTACATTTTCAAAAGTAAATATTTTGTGACATATTCTATTCACCTTTGTCATTCTTGAGAGTTCATGATCATGGAGCAAATCCTAGTGCTATAACTTATCTAAAAATGAATGAAAAGTTTTTGCATTAGTGGAGTGTTGTTAAACATTCAAACAATTTTGTATGAAATGTACTTGCAATACTTTCTAAATAAAAATTGTTTTGTGAGATTTCAGTAAGGTAGAAACAATAAACTATCTTGGCTAAACCCCATTAACATGCACATAATTTTTTATAAAAATACCCAAGTAGAGATAACGGAATTCTCCTTTTTGTCAGAAACTATTTACCCACATCCCGTAAGTTATTACTGTTGGATTGGGAATCCACTCTCCTGCTCAGGTGCATCAAAGAGATTTATGACGAAGAAATTGATATTTCCAGATTACGGTACATTTGGATCATCAGGCACACATTCATCCCGCGAAACCCATTTCACTTCAAGACCCTTTACCATTGTGAATAGCTATGAAATGTGTCCTATTGTCTTGAAACCAGTCTTTGGTGACCCTGAAAAGTATACAAATTATGGTTTTTTAATTTTTGGGGGTTTTTGGGGGGTTGATTGTCAATTTTTTGGTAATGTTGGTAATTTGGTTAGTGTAAGAAGAGAAAGTATTGTAGTCGTTGGGTGGATAACAGCAAATTTTTGACACAAAATCTCTTTTTGCCGGGCCCTGGTAATGAAAAAGTGGATAAATCCACTTGTTAAATATAGAAAAAAAAGTTCTTTAAAACATGATGTAGCCAGAATCCATGTTTCCTTGATACTGAAAAATCGATTGACAGCAAAACGCATGTCTATAAGTTTGTGCACTACTCTAGCGCGTAAACCATTCCTCATATTCTCTCCAAAAATTCATATTCTCCAATCGTTCAGGCTGATGTCACAACCCCTGCAATTTGAAACTGATATTTTAATTTTGCTGGGTACTATACATAAAGCCCCTCTAATATTTTCAAAATTTTCTTAAAAATGGCTCCGTAAGTTTTGATTAAATTTTGTTGTTGAATTGTGTGAAGATTTAAGGGAATGGTACAGGTCTCATTTACTCAATTTCCCCCCCCCCCCAAAACTGCTCCTAATTTTTTCTTTAAATTTTCTCGACATGTGTAATAAGGGACATTTAAAAAGCTGCTATTATAGCAGAACAATTGAGTAATCTCCCTTCGAATTTGCATGCATGAGGAGGGGTGACAACTGCTACTTCCCCTGAAAATGTTGCTCTCTCACTCCCACTGCGTGCCAACCAGTGGGGCCATGGCTCTATTTCCAAAAGAAAGTATTTTATTATCAGTTTGAAGCAGATTTTTGTAAAAAATAACATTAACATTTGGCACATGTGAATAGATTGACATCAGATCTTTAATTTTTGCTGGAACTGTTTACAAGACTTTTACAAGGGGAAATACCAGGAATATTAGATACATGTCCTTCAGACATTACACTTGCACTGGTTCTTATCTCTTTCCTAATTTTTACTGTAGTAAATTCACTACTGAAATCTAAACTGTATTGAATTATGTTTAAAATTTCCTGGCTATATATGGTATGAAAGTCATACCTTTGGATCTTGAGTACTTATAATTCAGAAAATATTTCATCTGCATTTCAAGAATTACCACGTAAACCTTTTGTCTGAATGGCCTAAATGTTTCTCATGAAAGACACTGAACTGCATGTTTCAGTAAATTTCAGCCTATTTTCAATGACATTACGTACAGAACCAATTTTTTTGCCCAAGACTCTGGCCAGGTTCTGAGAAGTTTTGTTCAACACTAAATAAATTCTTATTATTGTTTAAAAACTGAGTACAGCCATTGACTTTGTACTGCTTTAATTTAATTTTGAGGGACACATGAATCTGTTCAAAGAATATATTTTGTGATACTGAGATTATTTGTACAAATATTTTTGATAATCCTAAAGCACTAGCATTATTATTCAGATCTCTCGGACTGGATTCGTTCCATGCAGAGCAGTAAGTTTTGTTATCTGAAAAGTAATACCCTTAAATTATAACAATTAAGGATTCTCTGATATAAAAAATATATGAATTAACTTTTGGGAGTGCAAATACATTTTGTATATCATAGCACTTAAGTGCCCCACTTTAATCACATCCTTGGAATTCTTCTTTATCTCTAATATTTCACCTTTACCTTACATTTTTCTGAGAATTTGGTTTTCATTACATTTTGTTTTATGATCAGTTATATTTACATTACATTTAAAAGTCTCACAGTGATGACAACAATCCATTTTAGGTTTAAAAAAACTGAAATTAAATTCTGCTGTAAAAATTTGTCTGTAAAAGTTTTCTTTTACAGAATTTACTGAACACTGTTTACACAATGAATACATACGTAATATAGCATGTCAAACACTGCACATCAAGGAAACGAACTCTGCTCTGCACTGGCTCTGCCCCTGTGGGACAGTTCTTTTATGACAGAGTACAACAACATGATAGGGTCATTGAGTTAGAACAGATACAAATGGAAATGGTGACCAATTTTAGAGTTGGAACTAAAAGGAATTGATTATACTTCTGATTTAAGTGTTATTTTTTTAGTTTTTTTGATAAATTAACATTCTTTGAGAATTAAAAATACCCAAGGATACAATAACACATTTTTTTCAAAATTGGAGTTAGAACCCTAAAGAGCTGTTGCAACAAATTATCTTTCAATTTTTCTTTACTTTAATAATTAGGCATTTTAGTCTCGTTTACCATTTGTGAGTTATCTGAAATTACATAACAAATTCAAAAATGTTTGTCATTTGATATGGCAACTGTTATGTAACTGTACACTTTCACCATTATTTATCAGTAGGAGCCATATTTTCCTATTATGGCAGGTTATATTCATTAATATTCACTATTCATAGGTTTAATAGTAAACTGAAAAATGATTAAATCAAATCAAATCACGATTCATTGTTCAGATAACTTGATTTTACAAGCATTAAACAATGTCAGTATATACTACATATATAGTTTAATTACATAGTAAGTAGTAGTACATAGTAACATATTTAATCAATAATTTCACATAGAAAACTTACAAATTTATACTTATTCTAATTCATTTAATCTATAAGGGCAAATCTCAATTAGGTGGGCTTTTAACAGTTTTTTAAAGTTGCTTTCATTTGTTTTAATATTATTTGGGAGTTTATTATATAATAATATTCCTTTTATGTAGGGATATTTGTTTGTTTATGTTTTTCCTATGTACATCCTGTGGTAGTTCATTTGTCCCCGAGTGTTATGATTGTGTATTTCATTATTTTGTGCAAAGTGCACATTGGTATTGTTTCTCATTAGGAGTATTACTCTGTATACATACAAAGCTACTACAGTCATAATTTTATATTCTTTGTAGATATTTTTGCATGTTTTTTAGGTTTTAAATTAAAGATGCATCTGATCACTCTTTTCTGAAGTATCATAACTCTGTCAATATTCCTATTGCATGTTGCTCCCCATATTTCGATACCATATTGTATGTGCGAATGAATTATACCATAATATATAGTCATAAGCATGTCAATTGTCATATATCTTTAAAGATTTCTTAATAGAAAAATGTTGGAACTTACAATTAGTTTATTACAAACTGCTTCTATATGCTTACTGTATGTTAAGTTCTGATCAATATAAATTCCAAGAAACTTGTGACATTCAATTTGGTCTACATTCTTACCCTTTATTTTTACAGATATTATCTACATTTTCTTTATTATAATGACCAAAGTGTATCATATGAGTTTTATTTGCATTTAAGTTTAGATTATTGTTGCTTAAGTATTTATATAATTGGTGTATTGCCTCAGTCATATTATTCTCTATTGTTGATATGTCTTTATTACCACTAATTATAGTTGTATCATCTGCATATGATATTATTTTATATTGTTGTGTTACAGGGAAGTCATTTACATATAGCAGAAATAACAGTGGTCCTAATACTGATCCTTGCGGAACACCTGAAATTACAGTTTTGAATTTAGATTGTGTTTTATCTATGTAGTTGTCAGTTTCCCATAATATTTGTACACATTGTCTCCTATCTGTTAAATATGACCTCAGTAATTCATGCATGTTACCCCTTATCCCTAAATGTTCTAGTTTAGTGAGTAATAACTTGTGGTTTACACTGTCAAAAGCTTTAGATAGGTCTATGAAAATTCCTACTGTATTCAAGTTGTTTTCAAGGTTATTAATTATTTCATGTATGAAATCTGCAGCAGCTGTGATTGTAGACTTGTTTTTCCTAAATCCATGTTGTGTGTTGGTTATTATATTGTTTTTCTCTAAAAATTTATTTATTTTTTTTGCAATAATTTTTTCAAAAAGGTTGGCAAAGCATGATGGGAGTGTTATGGGTCTATAGTTTTGAATTTCTGAGATATTATCTTTCTTATATATGGGTCTCACTATAGTAATTTTTAATATATCTGGAAAAATGCAATCATTTAGTGAACTATTTATTAAGTGCTCTAACACATCTATAAGTGAGGATTTACAACTTTTTAAAATGACTGCTGGTATCTCATCCCATCCCGCAGATCTACTATTGCTTAGGGTGTCAATTTGTTTCTCTATCTCTCTGACATCTGTATTGCTCAGATAAATGGTTTTGTCTATGTAATAGTTTATATCCTCTCTGCATGAATTGTCTGTTACACTTCCTATTTATAAGTAAAACTCATTGAAGGCTTCACATATGTCCTTAGCATTATTAATCTGTTTACCATCATGTTGTAGTTGTATATTCCTATGTTTACTAGTATGTGTCTTTTTATCATTTATTATATTCCACATAGCTTTAGTTTTATTTGTTGCATTGTTTATTTCACCGTATATCCTGTTTGCCTTTAGGTTTTTCAGTTCCTTTCTAAATATTTTCTTGTATTTTTTATACAGCTCCTTATATGACTCTAGGTTAGTTTTTTTATAAAACATGTGCATTTCTATCATTTTCTCTTTAAGTTGAGTGACTGTATGTGGTAATTTTACTTTTCTATTTTTTGTGTGTTTGTTGGCCTTTTAATAATGGGGATCATGGAGTCTAAATGTTCATTTAAAATGTTTATAAATAAATTCCATTTGTTGTTTGTATTTTGTTCCATGTATATTTCTGTCCAGTTTTCTCTTCTCAATACTTCTTTAAGTCGTAATATATTTTTTTCTTTTGTATTTTGGATATATGTAAATTTTACTTTTTCTTGATAATGTGTGCAGTTGTTTATGTCTATGATTTGTCCATTGTGATCAGAGATATGAAAATCTAGATTATATGTTGAATATTGATTTTGATTAATATTTGTTATGATATGATCAATGGCAGTCTTGGAGTGTGCTGTGATTCTTGTTGGTCCTAAATTTATATCATGTTATGTATGTCAAATTTATATCATGTCATGTATCATATATCATGTCATTAAAAATGCAATTGGATTTTTTTAAGTAAACATAACACATTTTACAATTTAGATCTCTTTTTCATTAATAAAGGGACCTAGAACCTCTTGTGATCACAAATTTCCCCAAGCCTCCACTTAATTTGGTTGCCAATTTGTTTTATTCAAAACAAAGAAAAAAAATTGATTTCTAATGCAAATTGAGCACTATAAATTATTTCTGTTCATGGAGAAATGCATTATGTTTATTTATTGTGTTGGGAAAGGGGGCAACTTTTGTGGCTCTATCAGTTAAAACACTTTTGGATTATTATTACAAATTATTGTGTATTACACCTACCATTTTCCTTTACACGATAAAGTTTTCACAATTTGTTCATGAAGTTTGAATTCTTTTTTCCAGTAGACAAAATACTTAACTGTAACATGAAGTTAATTTCATTTAGAGTACACAAATTATTAAACAATAATACTTTTAGCAAACAAAATGAACTTCTCTTGAAAACTTGATGACAATAGAATATTCTTGAAATCTTCTTCTAGGTAAAATAGTCTCTGTAGGCTGCAATTCATACAATCTCAAAAAATTTAGGTGCAGAGAAACACTTGTTACAAGGTGCAGATAAAGGTTGTGGGATTTTGTCTAGAAGGTATTTATGTTAGTGTGAAGGTAATTGTCTTCTGATCTTCAAGACAGTCGATTCTTCAGAGCACTTGAAGAGTCAATCTATTATTTAGCAGCTTCTAATTTTCATGTGACATATTGATATTATATTAGAGCTAGAAAACTTGAAAAGTTTGCTCTGGAGGAAGAGTATAGCATGCACCTATTTTTGCTTTGAGGTAAGCAGTCTCATTCACAACAGAGAATTGATATGGTAGAATCAATGAGATTACAATTTTCTTTCCTGCTTTAAATGCTTCAGTGTGAATTTATAATTTTTGATTGAAAATTTCTGTTGTTCTATCTTGATAGAGATTATTATTTTGCATATAATGAAGGAGACTAATGATCCCAACTAAGAGATAGAGGAACCTAATAATTATAAAACATTTCATGAAGTACAAGAAGGGGTGTGTTTGTTGGAATATTTTCATGGTATTCCAGTTACTTCTAGGAAGAGCTGTACAATATGACATGAATGGCATATCTATGATCAGAACAGTCTAAATTGTCAGTAGCTCATGACCAACGTATTGATTTGACTTTAAATAAAATAAATAAATATTTTCTTGTCAAAAATTATTTTCAAGGATCAAAAATAGATGAGAGATTCTAAACTTTTCCCCATGCAAAACATTCATTTTCACTATTACTTTTTTTATCTCATTAGTAATATCAAGTAATGTGGAAGAGAAGTTCAGTTAAATTAGCTTCATTAATAAATGATAACTTTTTTAATATAATTACAGTACAAAAATTTAAATTGAATTTAAAAAGAGATTGCTCTCCAAATAGAATCATTAATCACACATTGATAATTTTATAATAATTGACAGTTCTTTTTGCATGCATTTCAACATCACAATTTTATAATCAGGATGTACTAAATAATTTCTTCTTGAAAACAAACCATTGATATTCTTGGAACCATTTGACTTGCTATTCCACTTATTATTGTATTGCAATCATTATAAAAAAAATGATTTACTGCAAGAATTGACAGAACCCCTAATAACAATAAAAATAATCGGTCACTATTGATCAATATGTAACATACAGACTTCAAAATAGTTATTTATGGTAAAATAGTTATTTATGGTTATTTTATTAAAGATTTTACTGAAATTAAATTTTATTTCCTGCCACAGACTCAATAACTCATATAGTTTTGATTTTCAAAGACCTTCCATCTTACAAGTAGAACCAAGAAAATACCCTCATTTAATTTCTGAGACCTTAAATATTAAAATTCATCAGACTGTCAATAGTAATATTGAATCCATTATTTTCACTAACACTAATGATAATGTTTTGGCCAAAATTAGATAACCTTCCAAAGAGTAATTCAATGTACTTTTCTGTTGTTTCTTTAACAGTTTGTTTATTCCTTGATCTGTGTGACTTCTTCCCCCTTCTTTTACACCCCCTGCCCCACTAGATGGTTTTTTATCATCATTTGACTTTCTTTGTGTTGGTAGAGACTCAAATGGATGGATCAATCTCTCATCCATTGAAAGTTATTTTCATTTTTTAAAAATTTTATTATGTTCACATATTTTTAGATGTACTCAAATTAATTTCCAATGTCTTCTTTATTTATCCCAGGTGAAACTTCGTAGTTATAAAATTTGGTAGATTACTTTGTAGTTATAAAATTAAAAAATATTTTACATTATTTGAGTTATTTGTTACATCAATTTTTTTTATTTTTGACTGTATTAGCTCATTTTAATTTTGTAATTTCATATTAACAAAAGAAACATTTGTAATTACAGTACATCTGAAGATGCAGCTAATTGATTTGCAAAACTTTGTGGTTCTAAGATGTAACTTATGTAATATAAAAATTATTTGAATTGTTAATAAGAGACAGATCCCACTATATGAAAAATGCTCATTAGAGGACAATCAGATTTTGTCCCCTCTGTTAACATTAAATATTTCTTATGAGAGACACTGGACTGTATGCCACTGCACTGGATTAAAAATACAATTTGAATTTGTTTTTTTCATTGCAGTAAACATAACACCATTTCCTGAACTCTTTCTTGGAGTAGTTAGAATACCACAAAAATATACAAACAAATAGACACTTTCTTGGATTTCACGAAATGCTTTGTTATTATTAAGGTTCCTCTATCTCTTAGTTGGGATCATTACGTACATCTTCATTATAAGCAAAATAAATATCCCTATTAAGATAAAATATCAGAAATTGTAAACCAAACATATATAATTCAGATTGAATCTGATTGCTTATAATTCAGAAATTCTTTATCTGCATTTCAAGAACTACCACTTCAAACTTTTGAGTCAGAACAGCTTTAATATTCCTTATTAGAGACCCTGGACTGCATACTTCAGTAAATTTTAGCATATTTTCAATGACATTATGTACAGAATCAATTTTTGCACATGACTGGAGAGTTTCTGAGAACTTTTGTTCAACAATGGATATATTATAATTGTTTAAAAATTGAGTACAGACATTCACATTATTAATTTGAGGGACACATGAATCTGACCAAGAATATATTTTACAGTAAACTAAGATTATTTGTACAAATACTTTTGAAAATAGTAACTAAAGCACTAGCAATAGCATTCCCTCATTTTTCAGACTGGGATTCATTCTAGTCAGAGCAGTAAGTTTTTCTATCTAAAAAAGAACTTGCTGTTAAATTACAATTAAGTTTTCTCTTACAGAAAAAAAGTATTCATTAAATTTTGGGAGTGCATTTACATTTTGTAAACCATTATACACCAGTGCCATGGTTTGATTGCCTCCTTGGAATTCTCCTTTATCTCAATATGTAGTTACAAAATCTTCTGGATACCTTTGTTAATGGAAAACTTCTAAATTGTTAAATGTAAGTAAACAATGTGATCTGAATGGCATATCTACATTCATGTGATGAAAATGGCCTAAATTGTCATGGTCATGTCATAAGCATGTTCATGTCAATGAATAGCTCATGCCCGTGTTATCAATGTGACTAAAAAAATGAAATAAATCACCCCTTGTCAAAAATTATTTTCTTGAATTATAAATAGATCGTAAGAATGATTCCAGAATCATCCCCTTCCAAGAACATGCAAATTCTCTATTACCTTCTTTATCTCATTAGTAATATGGAATAAATGTAGCAGAGAAATACAGTCATTATAAGCCACGTTTCTACTACATAATACCAGGATCAACAGGAAGAACCTACAACAATTTTAATATTATACTTATTATTGCATTGCAATCATTATGATAACATTATTTAATAGATGGTTTGAAAGAACCCTTAGTAACAATAAAAAGAATCGGACACCAATACTATTCACATTATTGTATTTATGAGTATCATAATATACAGACATCAAAACATTTATGATAAAGAGTGGTAAAAGTAATCTTTTATTTTGTGAGAAGGATTGGCGTGAAACAAAGACTGAAAGACCATGTGACGCAATGTTATGAGCAAATTAAAATCATTGTTACCAAGTGTGTCAAACGCCATTATTCAGACAGCCTTACTAACTTTCAATATTAGTTCCAGTATAAACATTACTATGATACATTTAGGAGAGTGAAAGCTAGTGTGGCCAGACCAAAATATTTTATTTTCTTTGTTGCATTCATAATTTTATCTGAACTTTTGATAATTGTTTTGTTTTTAGCATTAGTATGCATTAATTGCATAGTATGCATCATAACTCAGTAATGCATTCGTGTGGTCTGTGAAACCGTTTAATTTGCATTAATTCCGCATTTTGTTGCCCTATTAAGTGAGCGTCTATACATTTCATGATGCCTGTGGTCTAATTAAAATTTCTGATTACTGCAGCACGGCTATGCGGTGTTACCACGAACTCTAGGTCCGCGGCCTTTTGTTGCAGCCGCTACACCAACGCTATGTAAGTAATAATCGGTAAATTAAAAAATTATACAGTAATAATCGGTAAATTAAAAAATAAATATTCGGCCGGTTTAGATGAATTTCCGGATTGTTTGTTAAAGACGTGCGCGCCAGCCATTATACACCCGTTAACTCACATATTTAATGCATCCTTATGCACCGGAATTTTTCCAGATATTTTTAAAACAGCTAAAATTAAGCCGCTCTTCAAAAAAGGCAACAAAAATGAAGTTCAAAATTATCGGCCAATTTCTCTTTTGTCAGTTTTTTCAAAAATATTATCGAGACTTTTTTATGTGCGAATGGAAACCTTTCTGAATAAACACGACGCGTTTTCAAATTGCCAACATGGATTCCGGAAATCAAAATCTACGGAAACAGCCATTTTTTCTTTTCTTAAGGATGTTGCCTCATCATTGGATCAAAACGAAGCAACTATTGGAATATTTTTAGATCTTTCAAAAGCTTTTGACGTCATTGATCATAACATTTTACTTTCAAAATTACCTTCGTATGGAATCCGTGGTATTGCTCTAGATTGGCTATGTTCGTACCTTAAACAACGATCTCAGAGAGTAGAAATACCTTACTGGAATGATGGAACTTTATGTACACACCTTTCCGGTTCTTTGCCAATTGTATGTGGAGTCCCGCAAGGATCGATTTTAGGCCCTATTCTCTTCCTATTATACGTAAATGACATGCCCTTAGCGATTCGAAACGGAAGAACAGTTCTCTTTGCGGATGATACAAATATTCTTTGCAACAAAGAAACCGTAAATAGTACAATATCAGACGTTTCAAATTGGTTCCGTAATAACAAATTAAAAGTAAATGAAAATAAAACAGTTTCAATGCAGTTTTCCATATCAAATAAAAAATTCTGTACTCCATTGAAAATGAACGGTGTGCCATTGACTGATGTTAATGTAACAAAATTTTTAGGTCTATCAATTCAGTCAAACCTCAAATGGAATGCCCACTTAAATGAATTGAACACAAAATTAAGCTCATTATGCTACGCGTTCAGAATTCTTTCAAATTCCGTCAGCCTTCATACAGCTCGTTGTGTATATTTTGCCAATGTTCACTCCCGCCTGAGATATGGCATAATATTTTGGGGAAACACATCTTATAGTTCACAGACTTTCAGATTACAAAAAAGAATTGTACGAATAATAAGCAAATCCAACCCACGTGATTCTTGTAAGTCACTCTTTATTAATCTAGGAATTTTACCATTACCTTGTCTCCTGATTTACGAATCAGTAGTTTTTGTCAAAAATGACTTACTTAAGGACGGGAATATATTTTCAGCAAACGCCGATGTCTATAAGTATAACACACGACGTAGTAATCATATTCACCAGGTGGCAGTATCAACAGCTCACTACAAAAAATTCACATACAATTCATGTACATTACTCTACAACACTTTGCCAGAAGACATTAAACGATTAAATTCCATAGAAAAGTTTAAGTCCCAAGTAAAATCTTTTCTGCTGCATAACTGTTTCTATACAATTCGAGACTATACCGAGCATCAAAAAGGAAAGTAGAATTAATTTTAACAATGATAGTTAATGTAATTATTTATCATTTGGACTGTATAATTCTAAAGAACCTGTAACAAGTATTGTACCACAGTTTCTGGGTTGATGGCCCCCATCTCGATCAGGTTTTTCGTCCAGTTTCCCTGATCCTTGAGCAAATGCTGAGATGGTCCCTTGTTTTGCTTCTGGACATAAATGTAACTTCATTATTTGTGCACGTCTTCTGAATTTCAGTGGGAAATATAGTTATTCAAATTATCGTTTTTCATATTATCGCGGCAAAAAGTATTATTCTTTCATGAAGAACATGAGGGTTCAGGGCAGAAATTTATAGCTAATTTACCTTTGAAAATATATTATATTATATAGGAGCGAATATTTTGTCAACAAAACTCGAAAAAAACTCTCTTTAATTACTGTATTCAAAATTCGACTTGAATATGGTTTAGGATAGAGACCACAGAATTATGAAAACGTGCACAAAATTCACTTCTCCCCATAGCTCGTCATACGCAGTTTTTAACTGTTTTTGACGTAAATAAATAAATAAATAAATGTTCAGGGTCTATCTTCCCAATCGGACGATATATCCGTTTTGTCAGTCTTCGCCGAACTTACCAACACGAGACTGCATGCGCGGTCAAATTTGACCCCACGTTCGGGCGCGAAGCTTGGTGGCAAGCGCACTGCCTTTCACATCGAAATTCTCGGGACAGATTATGTTCTGGCAAATCAAGAGAGAATAAACGCAGTTTGTGACTGGCTCGGCACACAGAGAATCGCACTAAATGAAGAGCGAAACTTCCCCGTCTGAAACATATTTGATAGAAATGATTATTTCTCAAATAATAATTTTGAAACATATATAATTGTGCCCTGGCGGCTTAGTTCATTGGTCAGTGTTCTCGCTTTCCATGACGCGACCCCGGGTTCGATTCCAGGTCGAGCAAGTGTAGAGTGTGCGCTGTCCTTGCAACGTCGCAGAATGTTGCTGTGTGACGATGAGAAAATTCACTCTCAGGTTGAGGAGTGGGGATGTGGCCGCTAGAAGGGTCGCCGCTGATACATGGCCCAGACGCGGGCTGTCGCGCCAACTACACACAAATAAACATAATTGTAAATTATACTGAAAGCAATTAAGAACATTTCCTCTGGAACTTTATTTTTGAATTCTGAAAATATATTTGTATTTATCAATTTTTTTATTTACTTTTTTGCTAATTCTTTTATGCTAATTTAATTTTGTGTGCGAATATTATTAAAATGTATAATAATTAACCTAATTACAATAAAAACAACAAAATCACATTTCATTCACCCTAAATATCACATCCGAAATATAAAATAAGTAAAGTGGATTAACTGGAGTTTTTTGGCTACATAACACAGTCTTGCAAACTTTTGATCTTTCAATTGCATGATTTTGCACGTTTTGGTGTTTTTTTTAGCATGTTTTAGAGAGTTTTATCGCATGATTATCCTGTCTTTACTAATCAGTGTTGAACAATTGTTGAGAAATATACATCCAGAAATGAGGATGCTGACTCTTAACACTGACAAATCTTAAAATCTTGAACTCATGGTTTTAGTGAAAGGAGCCTCAAAAATTGACAAGCATTCATACACAAATTTCAACCTAATATTTGCTGAAACTTCGCGTCATGTCGTCTCTCTGTCCGTCAATGTTCCGGTGACACTGGTGAAATCTGTTTTTCCATCACATTGTTAGTTTTCCAGAAAATCGCGAAAAGCGTGACCGCAGATTTTCGGGCAAAATTTGGAAAATTCCGAAGGGAACCCGATTCTGCTGAAAGTCACAGTCCTAGTACGGAATTTCATGGCGAATTCAGTGGTGAAACGTGTTTTCTCGTAAAATTGTTAGTTTTCGAGAAAATCGCGAAAAACTTGACCGTACGTCGGCCGGCAGAGTTTGCCCAATTTTTGTAAAAAGGGCTCATTTCTCGTTAAAGTGCGGTAAATGATTGCATTTTCTAACTCTATATAAAAGTTTGAGGGAGGATCTTGTTTCTTGAAATCTTCCTCCCTTAGATAAACTTAACTGTTCGCAACTATTTATACAATCATAAAAAATTAGGTAAATAGAAACCTGTTCACAGGATAGAGATAGGGTTTATGGGGTATTCTGTATGAGGTGTTTTGTGTGAAGCCTATTCTGATCGTCGAGATAACAATTGGTTCGTGAGTGTAACTGAAACACACTGTTTACCATTTACAAGCTTCCAAGTAGCTAGAAAGCATGAAAATGTCTCAGCTAGATGACAGGGAAGTGCACTCCTAGTTGCTTCTTTAGCTTTGAGGTCTGCAATCTCATTTCCACCAATGTCTTGATTTGGTGGAATCCATGAAATTAAAAGAATCTTTCCTGATTCGAAGTAAAATTATATTATGACTTAATACTTCTGATGTTGAACTAGAGATTATTTTGCATATAATGAAGATTAGCATTATGACTTCACTCCTTAAATTGAGGAAATACGTGCCAAATGCAGTGAAAAAGATAGCTAAGTAAACTGATGCACCAGAATATTCGTTTCCTGTTGTTAAAGGAGGATAAGATATTGTTCTTCTGATAGCTGATCCATTGTCAACCATTCTTCTAGTTAATAGCAGGGTAATTGATGGAGGTAAATGTCATTTTCGTATGCTAGTTATAGAATGCTGCACTTAAGTGTTCCTAAATTAACTTGAACAATTAACAAAGTCCGCAATCATATTTGGTATTACTGAGGAAGCGATTAAAATAATCTTGTGGAAATCAGTTATGTTTGATAATCCCCAAGTTCACTAATTCTCTTCAAAGTAAAATTCTTAAAAGATTTTTCTGCTATTCCAAGTCAACTCTAAAGATGAAGTACTGCGTTCCAATGACACTCTGGTTAGAAACTAATCAGTGATAAAAATGGCTGAATAATTTGGCGATGTAGTGTAAACATGTTTACGATAAAATGCCCGATTATCAAGGCATTACCTCTAATTATTATTTTAATGTTTTTCTGAAGGTGCAAACATATTGGCTTAATTTAACTTAATTTTTAATTTTAAGTGGTAAACTTTCGAACTTTAGTTTAAAAGACCATAATAGCAAAACAATCAAGGAAACTTCTAAAAAATGAAATTTTGTAAAAAGTATTTTATTTTGAAGTCTGCCAATTTTATTTTAATTGATTTGTTAATTAGGAAAGATTACATAATGCAAAGCAATTAAAATGAAGTTATTAATGAACTGAAGGGTTACCCCTTTCTACGTGGTCTCTGTGTGCTTATTCTCCCTCCCTCTTCAGAAAAATCTAATTTCCGCCAGTCGTGCGAATCACGCACATATGGTAACGTAGGTGGCTCAGGGAAGAGAAGGTAGATAATGGAAAAAATACTCAAATTCTAGGTAAGTGTACATTTATTTTCCCTTTGAAAATTTTTGTTTAAGTAAAATATTTACAAAACCATTACAATTCATCTTTGTTCACGCATCCTGGAGTACCTTCGTTTTCGAACTAATTTTCACAATCCAAATAAACAACACTGTTTCTTACATCTATTTACAAAGTCAGTTTACAATCTTTTATTTTAGCTCGCACTACTCACTTTGACAGAATTAGTGGCGACGACCAAAAACATTTACCTTTTCTAGAAGTTACCCTTAAGGCACTATCTTCTGTCAGACGTAAATACCTCTACAGATAAATAAACACTGTATGGGGTATAAGCCCCGCAACTCCTCTCAACTTTGCAGCAGAGGTTGGCGGCACGAGACTGAAAGGAAAATCTTACAGCAATCAGGTGGAAACATTAATGTAGGGGTTGAGCATCAGAGACAATAGTGTCCTTTTGCATACTCGGGCCATGAACAATTACAACACAATTAAACAGATGAATTGACAAAGGAACAATTACTCGTAGTGCGATCATAGTAACTCACTTCATATAATTGTACTCAACCTTGATTGCTGCTTGTGGCATTACACAATCTAAATTATAGTTGCAATTAGAGAGTTTGTTTTCTTTACTTAAATTTCCTGGTAATTTACCACTTACAAATTATTTCCTCCACGTTTCTCTTGTAAACAAAGCTTCCTTATTGCGTCTTTTTAATGACGAAAACCAATATCTACTGTTTCATTTTATTATACCATATTGTCTTGATAATAACGTTTCTTTAATATTGTTTTGTATTATGAAATAATATCTAAGTTTCCTTTAGTGCAAGTATAAAAGCAGGGAAATGTTTTACACATTTAATGATACAACTTTTCCAAATGGAACTATTACTTACAGTCATCATGAATATTTTACATTTTTTAAATAGTTTCTTTAGTTTGAATAAATAGGAAAATTAAATTATAATTTCGAAGTCTGATTCAATTTAGTGACATCCATGTCGTACAAACACCCAAATACATCTATTTGCACCTTTCTGCAATAACGTTGGACCTGTGAAATGGTATGGGGATATTTCCCATGACGAATATACAAAAAACTTCATCTCTTGAAAGTGTTTCATTTATTTGTTTATTTACTGGTCTCCAAATCCATTGTTTGGTCGGGGCCCGCACAATGCCTAGCGCTAGTCATGGAATATTAAGCCGACAGACAGCGTTTAAAAAGTTATTCGCATCATAAAGCAGTATTTTTCTTCTATGATAAACAGGCGTGGTCATAGGAAGTAATAAGAATGTAAGAATATTTACTGAGTGACGAAGCTCGTGCCATTTCACAACACCGAAAACCCAGATTTGAAATCAAAAGGATCAAATTGTTAACATAGGTTTTGATTCTCAAATCAACTAATAAAATTATCATTTAACAACAATTTTCTGTTTTTTCGAAATTATCTACCACCCGAGAGCTCGTTTTATATCACAATATTCAATTCCAATACATCTAAACATACAAACTGAAACTTTTATAAATTAGGGCATATGAAACATATTTTGAGAAATGAAAAAAACAAAAACACTTAAGACCACAAAACATAAGAAAACGGCCCATGACGTGGTTTCTGTAGATATCGTTACAAAGCGTAGAAGTTTGCTTTCTTTGGAGTTCATTTCACGCAGTTTGTGTTACGCTTTTTACACAATTCATAACATGGCTGCCACAGTTGCAAACATTCAAAACGTGACAAGTTCACTTCACACTCTTTCACTAAAATTGTAAACCTTAGCAAAAGTATTAGTTTTCAACACCGTCTTACATTCAACGAATAAGTACGAAGTGTACTTAATGTCTTGTAATACATTACCTGCTTTTATTTGTGAAAATAAAATTCTAGGTAAAAACAACAACACAATTTTCGCCAAATGGACGAGTCACCCTTTGAATGTTTGCACTGTTAACCAAACACTTTACGACACTCCAATGTTTTTGCAGCTAATTCCCGGTACTCACATAAAGAGAAAAATCAACAAAGAAAAACTTTAACACATAATGAAAAACAATTACAATGTTTACAATTAAATCATAATCTATCAGGAACAATACTCCGCATAAGAATTTTCTATCGCAAAGCCTTCCCCATTCGTCAGTATACATGCATTTGGATGAGGAAAACTTTCGATCTCTGAATGAGTGAAAACCAGAATGGTAAGTGGCATTTTATACGTTCTGAGAAAACTGTAATTCGATATCACTGTTTAGTCGACGTGCTTTGGTTCATCATTAAAGACACGGCATTTCAATTGTTCATTAAATCACGCAATAATGTTCCTTTTGATACAGCATAAAATAAGCGTTTTTCTCAGAAGTATAAAACATTTGGCAGAAAGGAAAGAATTTGTGATACTGATTCGTGTCAACGATTGAAACAACGGTTTTCTAATACTAGATCTCCAACTAAACGCGGGCTGAGTAACGCTCCCTTAATTTTTTCTGCATTCCGCAGCTTTGCACAATTTTATCTAGTTTATCCTCCTGCAGTAGTTGGCACTCCTGCGTTCTTGCGACTTATCTCACGTGTCCACTTTGGGAAAGCGCCTTTGCCGCGTCACACTCTGCTGCGGATTGGCACAGGGAAGGACGACCGGGGTCCGGGAGATGAGCTGCTCACGCACTTCCAATCCAATTGTTCCTTGAACATCGTTTGCAGTAGATAATCGGCCCGCATTTCCTCAATTACTCAGAATTCGGATCCCTTTACTACCATACACTGCCCCAGAACGATTTTTTTGCTTTTCTCAACATCGAATTTCTCGAATGCAGAACTCTTCCGATGTGCATTACTACAAGCCCGTGCCACTACTTTTGGGGTTGTTTCTGCCACTGCTGTCTCAAACCAATCCTCCTGCATGTTCGTCTCCTGTATCTTCAAAATTACAAATTAAAAATCTCCCCTTTGATTCCGAAGTCCAGTTCCGCCACGTACCTTGCACGAATATTTATTCCGAAGGTAACGCCATCAGTTCTTTTACTTGAAGCAGAGAGTACCTCCCAAAGTCTCTCCCCTCTCTGGAACTTCTAGCCACACGATTAGCAAAAATGAACTTTGGCGTTCCTCCGTTGCACCGTTCTCGTTTTCTTCGTCCAAAATTCTTAATGTCCTCACAAATTCTTCTCTTAATGTCCTCACAAATAAGTCTATGACGTGGATATTTCTTTCTCGCAAGTCGGAATTGTAGCCACGACCGTATCATCTTGCAATCGGCTGTCATCTTTCCTTCTGTTGAACGGTCTGCCTGGATGTCATTCATCGCCCAGGGTCTGGGGCACTAGCTGAATCTTTACTGGATCTGGAACTTGCTTACTCGTGAACGGATTTTCCAACGCATTGAAACACGAAAGAGGTTGTTCCACCGCCGAAGCGCAGGCAGTTGGGGACGTTCCAAAATGCCGACGCCGGGGCAGCGCTAGTGGATCCGCCCGCTGAGCGCAACTGCTAACGGCTAGGAGTCATTTCGCCCTCCAACGCCTTCAGATGTTCGCCCTTGACCACGCGGCGTCGCAGGGAATTCCCCGCAAGGCAGGCGATCCGGTTATCCTGAATTTCAGGGCGGTCACGTGTCCCGAAATCTTCTTATCCAGGGTCATTTTAACTGCTGACGACCTCTTGAGCATTAAGCTTCACCTCCGCAGGATCTGGCGCATTTCAGTCTCTTGTACGGGGGTAATTCCTTGCGAACCGCCTCGAGAAGCGTTTGCTAGCTCCAAATGTTCTGCTCTGTTGGGACACACTGCAGAGTGCACTCGGAACGGGCTTCCTGCTGGTCCAGATGCCGCCTCTGCCCCTCTTCCTCCGAGCGCCGCTGCGGAGTCCCTCGTGCCCTCCGCCTCGCACCTCCCACAGGAGACCGCTTGCGCTGCTTCGAGTCGCCTCGACACATTCTTGGCGAGGGAAGCGTTCGCCAGCCTCGCACGCAGGAACAGTTGGATCTTTAAGTTTTTACTGATTGACTTTCATAATTACATCAAGAAAAAGTTCCATTTATTATTCTAAAGAATGATACAGCCAAAGAAATTTGTACCTGAAGATGGAGACGAACAGTTCTCTGACACGTACGAACTTCAACTTTATTTGATGTATTAAATGTTCACATGATTGTCTATAATAAATGGAACTTTTTCTTTAAACAGTTCTATCTACCTGCTCAGTATCACAAGCCCTTCCCTCACCGCTTCGCCCTATCTAGCCAGGAGCCGTGCTTACATTTTGGATTTGACAAATGTTACCTCCACTTCGCCTGAGACAGCCTTGAACAACTCGCCGGACTGAACAATGGGCGCCACTGTCGTGTTACCCCCTCTACGTGGACTCCACGTGCTTATGTCCCATCTTACTCTCTCACTGTCGCACCGAATCAGCAACGAGTGCAAACGAGAGAGACGAAGGCGGGACACTTCAGAAAATATTTATGTACGTGAGACGTGCAAATCGTGCCCCTACGGTAACGCAGGTGTCTCAGGGAAGAGAAGGTATCTAGATATAACTCCAAAAATACTCTCAATCCAAAATAAGTGTACATTTAATTTCCACTTCCAAAACTTTACAGTTAAATATTTACAAAATCGTTATATCTTCTTGGTTCAGGCATCCGCGAGTATCATTGCTTAAAAGTTAAACTATATATTCGGCAATCAGGTGGAAACAGGAATGTAAGAGGTGAGCACCAGAGAGAAGACAGTGTACCATTGCAGCATTTATTTATTTATTTATTTATTTATTAAAAAACAGTAAAAACTGTATATGACGTCCCTTTGTTTACTTGGGCCATGAACAAATAAATTGACGAAGGAACAATTACTTGAGCGATCACGATACAATCTCACTTCAAATAATTGTACACAACGTTGATTGCTGCTCGTGGCCCTATACATTCCATCTAAATTATTGTTGCCAGTTTGAGAGCTTATCGTTCCCTTTCCTTACATTTCCTTGTATTTTACCACTTACAAGTTATTCCCTCTAAGGTTATTATTTAACAAAGCTAATGCGTCTTTTTAATAACGAAAACAAATGTGTCAATTACCTTTCTATTTTATCAACTTACCTTAACAATAACATTTCTATTAAATTGCTTTTAAACATGAAATAATATTTAAGTTTCCTTTAGTGCATGTATAGAATTAGCAAAATGTTTTACAAATATTTAATGATACATATTGTAGATATTGTAGCGTTAAGGACATTCAAATTGGATATGCAACTAAGAGCGCAATGACCAACGCTAAAAAAATTTCTGACAAAGATAAATTACTTTTTAAACGAAATTGTTTCAAAAGTTTTCAAAAGCTGATCCTAAAATTGCAAACACGATCGCCTCTAAACTTTAAATTAACCAAAGGTATTTCATGTTTTGATCCTGCGAATATTGCATCTTCTCCAAGTAAATGTTTTACAAATTTAGACTTAGTGTTGAAAATTGTGGTTGCCAACAACTGGATAACTGGTACAAATGCGGATATTATAAATATGCAGTTTCGAAAATTATGCAAACTTGATGCCATGCAAGAAAGGTGCCAAGTTTATCGTAGATCAGATGCGCGACTTGATGACTTTTGGATGAGAACCTTGAATGATTTAGGAGAAGACAAAATGAGCTTCGAGATTTGATAAAAAGGATACTAGTTTTGTCTCGTGGAAATGCATCACTGGAACGTGGATTTCCGTAAATCGAGAATGCCTCATCGAAAATTTAAAAGAAGAATCGCTGATTGCTCAGAAACTCATATGTGATTTTATTCAAAATATTGGAGGTATCGAGGTTGTTGAAGTTACGAAACCGATGATTTCAGCTGCAAAAAAGGTTTCTGCACAATATAAAGAGGCCCTAAAAGATCAATGTAACAAAAAAACTGAGGAAGAAAAGCAACGTTCTGCAAAAAAAAGAAAAGCCGAAATTAAGAAAGATTTAGAAAACAAAAAAAAGAGGATATTGGAATATGCACGAAAAGAGATCTCCAAAATCGAAGAAGGGAGTAAACTATTGTAAAGCAAGGAATATTTTAAAATGTTGCACTTATAAGTTATATATTATGTATACCGTTGATTAAATACAATTATTGTATAAAAGTCTTTATGTTTTATATTTAAAATATGTTTTGTAAATTATAAATATTTATTTAAGTATGTATGTGCCTGTCGATAAAATATTGTATTTTGTAACAAAGAACATCTTGATTAAAAATGGTCAATTCCAGAATCTAACTTTCTTACTACTTTCTTAATACTTTACAAATTAATTAAATAAACTAAGTTTATATTTTAAAACGTCTAAATCTTTATTATTTACATATTCATATTTTCATAGAATTAATTATTTATGTTAAAAACAAATAAAGGTAATATAAATTAAACAACAATTAATATTTTGACCGTATTGGTCAAAACACAAAGAATAGGCGCTCCACCACATTCAAAAGTAGCGCGCAGAGTGAGGAACCGCGGCGGAACGGATCGACAGAGTCGTGAACGAGCGCACGGGGTAGTGGGAACTGATCGGTCTGACCGCGCAAAAGCGACAGTTGGCGGTTGAGCAGCATGGCGTGAGGACGGTATGCAATGGTGGTTAGAGTGCGATGCTTTGATGTGCAAGAAATCCAGTGTAATCGGGACAACAGGTATTTAAGAAAGAGAAATTGTGATGAACTGTGCAATAAGCGAGTGTAAGGATTGTGGTGAACTTATTTAAGAGAGAATAATTACGGAATTTAATAAAAAAGGGGAACAGTGCACGGACACGTGGGCGATGCGGGTTAATGATAGTTGGTGCGGCTGTGCTGATGTGTGATTATGCGGTGGAGCTGCTGAGCTGATACGATTAAAGTCATCGTGTGAAGAAAGAAACCGTGGGAAGGCGACGCCGGTGGATTGGAAACGGGCTGCGGTGACACGTGGGCAGACGGAGCATAACGGGCATCAAGGTTACCTCCCGGCCTCAGGCGGAACGGGCAGCAACGCGTCACGTAGAAATCGACGATCGTAACGATCAGATAAGTAATTCTAATTATGAACAAATAGAAGGAAAATTAAATGAAACGCCAGTTCAGGATGCTCACTGTGTAACGTTGAAAGTAATGATGTGCGTAGTAGCATATGAATGGCACGTAGTTTTTCCAAAGGGTTGGAAGTTGCATAAGCGGTAATGATAATGTAATGGTGGGAAGGTTAGAGATGTACAGAATGAACCATAGAATTATGATCAAAGCAATGATGCAAGCTATGTTGGTAATGTAATGATGTCTTGTTGTTCTTTTGTTCTAATAAATTCTGTTTATATGATAGTAGGCCTTTGAATCCAGATACTGTAGATTAAAGTAACCCCCTTAAAGAACTCCTGTACCCATACATAAAAAAATTTTATGATATGTGTAACCGTGAGCCAGCAAAGGTAAGTACGGTCACATATTATTGGCGCCCGAAATTCAGGGACAGGGAAAGATTGGTAATTTGTAATGAGATTTGAACAAAATTCAATCCCCATAAGTGCATACTTTAATCAGCAGGTATCTGAATTAGTTGCATGACTGGAAAAGGCAGAAGACAGTGTAAATTTCTTGATAATGTCAGCATTCCAGTTTTAAATATTTCAAAGAGAGTTTAAGTGCATTAAATATATCAATATTCTCTAACATATTGCAGTGGAATCAGTGAAGTGTTGTTTGAAATAATTTAATTGAAAATCAAAAGAAATGTTGTATGAGCATTAGTTACAATTCAGAAAATATTTTGATAAGTGTTAAGTGCCAGTTTCTGTATCAAGGTGTTGTGTGAAATAATTCATTTACAATTTAGAAGAAATTTTGATGAGTATTAAGTGCCAATTTCATATGCCAAGGTGTTGTGTAAATTAATTCCTTTGCAATCCAGAAAATATCTTGATAAGTATTAAGTGCCAATTTCTGTGTCAAGGTGTTGTTTGAAATAATTCATTTACAATTTAGAAGAGAATTTGATGAATGCTTAGTTTAATTTCATTTGCCAAAGGTTGTGTGAAATAATTCATTTACAATTTAGAAGAAATTTTGATGAGTATTAAGTGCCAATTTCTGTGTCAAGGTGTTGTTTGAAATAATTCATTTACAATTTAGAAAACATTTTGATGAACATTAAGTGCAAATCTCTGTGTCAAGGTGTTGTTTGAAATAATTCATTTACAATTTAGAAAACATTTTGATGACTATTGAGTTTAAATAACAAATAGATGGGAATCTTAATTAATGTGTTTTAAGGTAGTGCAGATATTGGAATGTAGTTTTCTTTTTAAGATTGTTACAACGTGGCCAGTAAAAAGGCGCTGAATTCAGTGTAAATACCAGGGTAATTATTGTAAGGCATTCCTATGTGTATATCATCATACAATACAAGGATAATTTTTATGAAACAAGATCATAATGTATATGTGGCAATGAATAATATGTTAGGGCATAATTATTGGAAAGTGGTATTACAGTGAGTGTGTACATGAGTGTAATTATCAGGGTATAATTTCGTTGAAGAGTCCTTACAGTGTGTATCTAAATAAACACAGTGTGTTAGGGTATGATTTCTGAAGTATTATTACAGTAGGTGTATTCATTGAGTTCAATGAGCAATACATTAGGAACAAAATCCTTCATGTTAGAATATAAATTTGGGTTTTAGGTGCTGCCCAGTGCATTTTGAAGCACTGATTGGACGTGTGTGTAAATGAATATTATGAAGTTATGAGCTATTTTGGAGACATAGTAGCATTAATTATTTGATGAACATTACAATTCAAGTAGTTGCAACTGAATAAGATTTATCGAGATTTTTTTATTTAGGTGGATGAAAAAAAAAAATAAGTTGCATTCAGTAATGTGCAGGAAGACTATCTGAGACTGATTCAATGATAATCTAATGAATATTTTGAATTCAGTTGAATTATGTCAATGTGAATTTTGTTACAGATGTCAGTGTAATTACATTTAATTATTTTGTGTGTATTTCTAGGTGTTTTGAGCTTGAGTGCATTTTGTTTGTGAATTGTTCCCAGGTGGATGACGGAGGTCAATAATTTGTTTGATGTGTGTTTTTTCTTGTATGTGTTTTTGATGAGTTATGTATAGGATCGTAATATATGCGGCATCACTCACATCTAATTCAAAGCAATTCAGATTGTGTTAGGGTCATTTTTGAGAGTAATTAGGATGCCGTTGGTGTGAAGTGAAGTAATTTGTAGTATTCGGTGTATGCCTCTGTGAGCATTCTGAAGTTGGGCAATAGATTTTGGGTGGAATCAAGCGTGTAGGAGGGCGATTAGTCAGAAATAGGTGTAGTAGGGTGCAATTTGGGGGCATAATGGAAAAGCAAACGGGCACAATGATGGGAGAGGAAGAGAAGCGCGAGGACAGAGATCATTATGATGAGGATGATGGAGGTAAATGGGATGAGTCGTTACTAGAAGATTCGGACAGAGCCAGAATGGAGTTATCGGGGGCGAGTGCGTCGACACCAAATCTGGGAATGGTGAAGAGAAACGGAACAGAGGACTTACTGAGCATGCTTCATCAAATCATGGCAGGACAAGAGAAGCTCGAAGAACGGGCACATAGAAGAATGGTTGAGGAGCTAGAGAAGCAGGAAGAACGGGCCCAAAGGAGAATGGTTGAGGAGCAAAAGAAAATCATTGATGAACTGAAGGAACATAAACAAGAGCAAGTGAGACAAATACAAGAACAATACCAGGTTATAGTGGAGAAGTTCGAGTCATGGGAACAAAGAATAGACGGGCGAGTTCAAGAGATATGCAGTGAACTTAGTCGAAACATTACCACAAAGATGGAAGGACGGATTGAGGCACAGGATAAAGCCATCGAGTCACTGCATGTGCAAGTGAAGGGAGTATCACAAGGGATGGAACGGAAGATAGAAAACTGCAAGAGGGAGTTGGCAGACACGAAGGTAGAATTGAAGGAGTCGGTGGCAGCCTGTAGAAAGGAAGTGCAGAAGGACGTTCGGAAATGTGAGGACGACATCGCGGAATTGCAAATAGAAGTTCAAGAAGTAAAAGAGGTTAAGACGGCGCCAAATGTGGGAGGGGGCCCAGTTAATATAGCAATACCATCCTCATTAAAATTTTCGGGCGACGTAAAAGAGAATCCATACTCGTTCATGAGAGCTGTGGAGCGATACCTAGCGGTTAGTTGTCTCCCTGAGAAGAGTAAGACGCAGGTAATATACCAGATGCTGCAGGATAACGCGAGGACCTGGGCAGACACCATCACACCATTTCCAAATACTGTAACGGAGTTTAAGCAGATGTTTTTTCGAAGATATTGGAGCGAGGATATCCAGCTAAATTTTAAGATGGGTCTCATGAACAGTATGTACAAGCCATCAGGTGGGGGCGGAATGAGAGATTACGCGGCTAGGCGCATCATGGATTTCCGATCGTTATCGCCACCCATGAGCGATCAAGAAATCATGTGCATCCTAATCAGACAATTTCCAACAACTACCCAGAATTTGCTTAGGAGCGCGGGTCATACAGATTTAGAGAAGTTTCAAGACGCATTAGGGAGCTTCGATCTGACGTTCGCTAATGCACCGAAAAACAGAAATGAAGTGAATGTAAATGCAATGATGGTGAGGGGTGCTCAAGAGCAAGAGAGGGGAGGAAAGCAAAGCGCTAGAGTTTGGGGTGATCAGAGGGGTGGAGAAAACCAAAGAGGATATGATAGGCAGCAGGAGAGCGAAAGTCGAAGGAACGGCGAGCGGTCGAGACAACCTAATGGAGGAAACGGAGGAGAAGGTTCACGTGGTAACGAAATGAGACCAAATACCAGTGGGACGGGTTACAACCCAAATTTAAACGAAGGAAGTTCGTGTTGACGGGAGACCCCAACACGAACAATCGCGGAGTAAGCAACGAGGTTTCCATCAAGTCATTTCAAGTGGTCGATTACGAGGATGAGCCCTGGATCAAGAGAAAAAGCAGCCAGAAGATTCGTCGGAAATGTCCAACCGTCATGATATCATGCTTAGGTGAAGAAGTGGAAGCATTGGTTGACACAGGATGTGTGGCGAGCGCGATTTCGGAGGATTATTATGAGAGGTTAGTGGCGACGGGAAAACATGTGGCGGCATTACCGATGACGAGGTCGTATGTAATTGGGGCCACCCAGAAGAGGTCAAGCCCCATTACGAAACAAGTGATGTTAGAAGTATGTATTGGTGGGTATATGTACGAGATGGTTGCGCTGGTGGTGAGGCATTTGTTGTATCCGGTTATATTGGGGATGGATTTCCTGGCGAACAATCGGGCTGTCATAAATCTCGAAAAGGGGCACATCATTGTAAACGGAGACGAGATGTGGATTGATACAGGAGGCGAGGAGGACGAAGAATACAATATTAGCGCGGGAGTAATAAGTGGTGAAAGCGTGGAGGAGTGGATAGAGCAACAGGCTGACGGAGCTGAGATGTTGGATGATAGGGGTAAAATCGAGTTGAAGGAATTGCTATTAGAGAACAAGAAAATATTTATGAAAAACGGTGAACCTATTAAGGAGTACGAATTTAGGATACAATTAACAGACTATACACCATTCAGGGAGAGGAGCTATCCCATACCTGCAGCCTATCGAAAAGAAGTAGCGGAATTGATCAGAGAGATGACGGAAGAAGGGATCATAAAGAGAACGAATGCTCAAACTTGTCTGAGGAAGTTAAAGATATTTTTTGACGTAGCAGGACCATACCAAAGAATACTGTCAGATCATGGAACCATGTTTACCAGCCGACAGTGGCAGCAAACATTGATGGGACTTGGAACAAAACCAGTATTTACATCAATCCGACATCCACAATCAAATCCGGCGGAACGGGTCATGAGGGAATTATCTAGAATGTTCAGAACATATTGCCACGAGCAGCACGACAGATGGGGAGAGCTAATACCGGAGATTAATAGGTGGTTGCCGTCCATTCCACACGATAGCACGGGTATTACACCGTACGAGGCACATTTTGGACGTAGACCACCCCACGTCTTATACGCACTTGACAGAGAAGAGGTATTCCAAAGACCGCAGGAGCCATCACAGGAAACAGTCCGCGAGAATTTAGTCAAAATGAGCGAAGTACGACTAGCAAAAATGAAGAAAACGCCATACGAATTCAAGGTGGGACAAAAGGTGTTGGTTAGGGTACCTAGAGTGTCAAATCCCAAACTAAAAACTTATTCGAAGTTTTTCCTCCTTTATGAAGGACCATATGAGATAAAGGCAATTAAAGCTCCAAATGTGGCGGAACTAATGAATGAGCGGGGAGAAACAGTCGAACAATACAACTTTTACAACTTGAAGGCATACCATGAGGGACAAGATCAAAACTAAAGGAGAACCCTGGAAGCAATGGATTAGAAGATTATTTTTCACTGTGTAAAAAAAAATCTTGATAACGTGGGGGGTTATTTGACCGTATTGGTCAAAACACAAAGAATAGGCGCTCCACCACATTCAAAAGTAGCGCGCAGAGTGAGGAACCGCGGCGGAACGGATCGACAGAGTCGTGAACGAGCGCACGGGGTAGTGGGAACTGATCGGTCTGACCGCGCAAAAGCGACAGTTGGCGGTTGAGCAGCATGGCGTGAGGACGGTATGCAATGGTGGTTAGAGTGCGATGCTTTGATGTGCAAGAAATCCAGTGTAATCGGGACAACAGGTATTTAAGAAAGAGAAATTGTGATGAACTGTGCAATAAGCGAGTGTAAGGATTGTGGTGAACTTATTTAAGAGAGAATAATTACGGAATTTAATAAAAAAGGGGAACAGTGCACGGACACGTGGGCGATGCGGGTTAATGATAGTTGGTGCGGCTGTGCTGATGTGTGATTATGCGGTGGAGCTGCTGAGCTGATACGATTAAAGTCATCGTGTGAAGAAAGAAACCGTGGGAAGGCGACGCCGGTGGATTGGAAACGGGCTGCGGTGACACGTGGGCAGACGGAGCATAACGGGCATCAAGGTTACCTCCCGGCCTCAGGCGGAACGGGCAGCAACGCGTCACGTAGAAATCGACGATCGTAACGATCAGATAAGTAATTCTAATTATGAACAAATAGAAGGAAAATTAAATGAAACGCCAGTTCAGGATGCTCACTGTGTAACGTTGAAAGTAATGATGTGCGTAGTAGCATATGAATGGCACGTAGTTTTTCCAAAGGGTTGGAAGTTGCATAAGCGGTAATGATAATGTAATGGTGGGAAGGTTAGAGATGTACAGAATGAACCATAGAATTATGATCAAAGCAATGATGCAAGCTATGTTGGTAATGTAATGATGTCTTGTTGTTCTTTTGTTCTAATAAATTCTGTTTATATGATAGTAGGCCTTTGAATCCAGATACTGTAGATTAAAGTAACCCCCTTAAAGAACTCCTGTACCCATACATAAAAAAATTTTATGATATGTGTAACCGTGAGCCAGCAAAGGTAAGTACGGTCACAATATATATATATATATATATATATATATATATATATATATATATACACACATATGTATTGTAGCGGTACGCTAGTTCTACTGCAAATTAATTTCATAAATAAAATGCCGATGCAGAAGGCTAGTGCGTGGAGAGAACCGACCGTACCCCGCTGCCCGCCCGCGAGCGCGCGACACGCGCCCTCCACGAATGTTTATGGCACCATGGGACGAGGGGAGACCTTTTGTTCGGGATCTCAGGCGCCCCAGAACTATTTGAATAGGTTCGCGGCGCGTGCCCGTCACGGTTTTTTGGCTGTCACTCGCGCTGGGAAGCTCAAAGTTGTAATTAACTGCAACCTTCGCGGGTACAACGATCATGTCTCACACCCTTCTTGACCTACTTTCTTCGATAAACAAAGAGGGCTTTTGGAATGAGACAGAGTAAGGAAAATTCCCAGAATCGCCGGAGCTGGGTGGCTAAAAAAAGAATTAGGACGCCATCACACTCAACCAATCAGGGGTAGAATTCTGTGGGGAAGGGATGATTTCGAAATATCTGCGAAAACTTGGGGGGGGGAAAGAGTGGAAAAACACACAAAGAGAGGGTACGAGAGACTTGGGTGGCGAGAGCTGAGGAGAGAGGTCGAGGTACCTCCGGCATCGCGTGCTCTGGGGAGCGATTTGAGATTGCCCCGTGCAATCCAATTCTGCCTTGCTTAATCTCGATAGCCGGGAGAAATTCTTTCCGAGTATCAATTTTTGAACTCTGCCACCACTGGCAATTAGACCGATACTCTCCGAGATTTGTGCTCGCATAGAGCTTATTGGAACTCTCAGATCGCGCTGTGTGACATTGTGCGTGAGATACGCGATCGCTCGTGATTTGGGCCAACGAAACTGCCGCCGCCGCAGCCCACCACGCCGCCGCTGTGCCGACGAGCGCCCCTTCGGCTTTGAGAGGCCGACCTGCCGCCGCCGCCGCGACCAGCTGCCACCGGTGCCATTTGACGCCTGTTCAGCACCATCATCATCATCAGGCATTGTATTTGGTCAACGACCGTACAAAGACTTTTTTTTGTGAGTTGCGGTGCCACGCTGAGACACGTAATCGCCAGTTCAGAGGGCGAATGATCGTTTCCTTTGTGTAATCAGTAGAATAATTGCATTGTGAATTTATTTTTGCTTTTCTCTTAGATTTAAGTTTCTTTTGTTCCTAATCAGAGCTCACTAGGTAGGGCATTTCTTCCAAAATTCCTTGTGTAACTTCTCCGGCCTATCATTAGGCGGAAATAAACCTTCTATTGTGTTTACCAGTCACCCAAATTGTTATTGTCATTGTATTGCACCTTGCAGTTCCTTCCATCACCGCCTATTTTCAGAAAGGTAACAATATATATATATATATATATATATATATATATAATGTATAAATTTATTTAAAAATAAGTCAGGGAAAAGATATAATTTTGTCAGGGAAATGTCAGGGAATTTCAAATTTCAATTTTGGTGACCACCATGCAGAAATCGTAAAGGCGCCCGGAAACATCCTTAAAAGTTACAGCCCTCCTCCCCCTTTTCACCACAGCGTTCCAATGAGCTCATTAAGCTCACACTTCTTCAAATTAGTCTCATGGAACGCAAACGGGGGCCTAATTAAAAAGAAACCTGAAATCATAGTTTATTAAAGATTACTCCCCCAATGCACTACTCTTCCAGGAAACCCACCTTCTCAAAAATGATGGATTCACTCTTCCAAATGTTCATATTTATAGACAGGATCCGCTCAGACCCCCACCGCGGCGGTGGCACCTTAACCCTTTCGCTGCTAACGACGCCTATAGGCGTCCGGATTTTTCGTGCCCCGTGTGCTAACGCCGCCTTTAGGCGTCCGCCCGGAGTCGCTTCTGCTGTGCTAACGCCGCCTTTAGGCGTCCGCCCGGAGTCGCTTCTGCTGTGCTAACGCCGCCTTTAGGCGTCCGCCCGGAGTCGCTTCTGCTGTGCTAACGCCGCCTTTAGGCGTCCGCCCGGAGTCGCTTCTGCTGTGCTAACGCCGCCTTTAGGCGTCCGCCCGGAGTCGCTTCTGCTGTGCTAACGCCGCCTTTAGGCGTCTTGTACTTCGCGCGGCTGTCTTCCGCTTTCTTCTGAATGGCTGAGGGCCTGAAGGACATGTGGCAATATATGTTCGTTTTGTAAGGGTTTGAACTTTAGTTTGAACCCTCCTAGGGACTGCTGCTGTAGATATTCTCCTTGCTGCGAATTGAAATGTTGGTAAACTGATCGACTGCCATGCGGCGGTCTTCGTCACCCGTGAGGGGTTGGCGAGCAGCTTGAAGGTGGCCCTTCCTTAATGATTCTAATAAAACTTTCTCCAGGGTTTTCGGGTACGATGTACCACCCATGCTTTTTGTTAATATTTTTTGCTGAAAGTTTTATGTTTATATGCATAACTATACGAATATCGGCTTCTTTTGTGATGAAAACAGGGCTCAATGAAAAAAGTTTAATTTTAGATTTCTTGTTTTTCACGGAGTCGTTAATACCATTCATTGTTAACCAAAGTATGAAATTCTATCAAAATGCGCTGCGAATCACTGAAAAATATCACTCGCGACTTTCAAAATTGAGTGATAGTCTTCTGATGAAATGTATGTTTTCTTTTAGTATGTTTACTAATGCCGAATTTGAAAAAACCTACACTACACGAATATTCAACGCCTACTTTCGGGGCGATAATGTCTCGAGATAGGCTTTTGCTTACACTAAGAATACTTCATTCCAGTAATAATGTAGGACATGGCGGCAATCGCGTTTTCAAAATTTCTCGAATATTTTTTTCGCCATGAGTTATGATACTTTTGTGAAGAATGTAATGCGGATTTGAGCGTTACGCCGTGTTTTGAAGTGTAACACCACAAATGAATTTCTAAATTCCCAATAATATTAAAACATTCAGAAAGTGTTTATGAGGTCCTCGTGTTACACTGTTTTAAAATGTATTTCACGAAAAAAAAGTGTCACCTATTTCAAAAGCATAAATATATTTTAAAATGAAAACAATTTTAAATTTTAAAACCGAACACAAATATATATACATATATATATATATACATATATATATATATATATATATATATATATATATATATTTGGATGAGAACCTTGAAATATCAACGCCAGTATCAGCCCAAAGTCCATATCAAAAAGGAGAATAGGATATATACGCAAGTTTGTCTTGTGGGCACCTATACCCTGCCAGTGCGCGCCCTTCGGAAACAGGAAATGGCGCCGCACACAGCGGTCGCCGGGCGCCGCGGTGCGTCAGCACGGGCGGCCAAAAGATGGGTGGAATCCGTAGCAGCAAAAAAGCTAATAGCAATTAAACGTACTGCCCCACATACGCCCCTGGTCACTCCGCCTCTCGCCGCAATGGAAGCCACCTCAGTGGAGATCGGAACGCCGCAAGGGGCCATTGCACTCATTTCGGCTTAAGAACAACTTCAGATCGCACTTGAAGCGGATATCGATGCGCTGCTAACGCTCATCATAATAGCAGACGATATCAACGCGAAGCACCTTCATTGGGGGAGTCAAGCGTGTAACACTATTTAAATAGAAGCAATCAGCTTGACATCTCTCCTCATTCTATCACTCACCTTCGGACCGATTTCTTCACCGGACGCATTGTCGGGGACATTCTTGACATTGTACTACACTCCCCCGCTCTTCACATAACTACGCCTAAACCGCACGACTTAACTTCCGACCACCTTCCTCTTCTCTTCGCTTTTCACAGACAGGTATTTCCGGCACCGAACACGACAAAACCGACTTACGAAACTAACTGGACAAACTACAAAACAAAACTAAACGACAAACTACTACGCAACCCCGAACTGGACTGCCCGGCAAACATAGAGCAATAAACCACTTCACATACCAAATAAAAACATCTTTCGACGAAAACTCCACGAGACTCGACCCAGAACTCCCTTCAAAAACTCCAGTCGAGCTGATACGTCTAATTCAAGAACGCCGAAAAGCGCAGCGGCTCTATCAGCGCACGCACGACCCCGACGCGAAAGCTGCGTATCGAACCATTCGCCGCAAAACGACGAAGCTCCTGCGGGAGCACAGGAACGCGATGTGGGAACAGTACATCCAAAAATGCGAAATCAACAACGCAAAAAGCCTGTGGAAATTGCAAAGGGCGCTACGCAACCCACAGCCCGCTACCACAGCGCTCGAAAGAAAAAACAATCTCCCGCCCACGTACGACACGGCCGTCAAGGCCGAGATTTTCGCATCATTTTTAGAAGAACGTTTCAAGCCACCCCCCCCTCTCTCTCTCTCTCTCTCTCTCTCTCTCTCTCTCTCTCTCTCTCTCTGTCTCCCTGCCACCGCCGCGGAAACCCCCGTAACTTACACGCCCCCCGCCGAAATTCCGTCTGACTGGCACATTGAAGCGGATGAGGTCAGCGACCACCTAAAAAACAAACACCAACAGAGCAGGCGGCCCAGACAAGCTCTCGGCAGCAATGCTTAAACAGCTCCCCCGAAGGGCCGTCTCTCTCCTCGCTCTTATCTACACCGCTTGCATTTCCGCGCAATACTTTCCAACTGCGTGGAAATCCGCGACCGTGACGCTCATCCCGAAACCGGGCACGAACTCGCGTCTCCCTGAGAACTACCGCCCCATCTCGCTCTTGCCGTTCCTCGGAAAAATCCTAGAGAGGATAATTCTCAACAGAATTCGAAGGGATTTCGAGGAACGGGGAGTTATCAAGGGAACGCAGTTCGGTTTCCGGAAAAATCACTCTTCCGCACTTCAAGCTCTACGCTTCGCCTTCTGCGTCTCTTCTTCTCTTATCAACCGCTGTTCTATCCCAGCTATCTTCTTTGATTACTCTTTCGCCTTCGATACTGTCCACCACTCTCTACTTCTACATAAACTCCGTAACACAATTTGTTTTCAATATTATCACTAGCTATCCAACTTCACGCACTTTCACTGTCCGCTATCAACGTCACACTTCGTCTCCCAGACCTATTCTCGCGGGCGTCCCTCAGGGTGCCGTGCTCTCCCCCTTCCTCATCTCTCTTTATCAATGACGCCCCCATCACCGCGAGAGTGAGTAATTTCATTTACGCCGATGACGTAGCGTTCACGGTTAAGGAAGCCCGCATCAAAGTGGCGGTTCAGCGACGACAACGTGCCGCAAACGCGCTCGCGAAGTGGAGCGCGGAAAACGGCCTCACGTTGAACGCGCAGAAATGCCAAGCCATCCTCTTCACACACAAAATATCTCACAACACGCACAGTCGCGCCCATCCGCCTAAATGGTCACACAATCCCGTGGCGAGACACTATCAAATACCTCCGCGTTACCTTCGATCGCAGAATGACCTGGAAACCCCATATAGCTCTCGCCCGCCAAAATATGACACGACGCATTTCTTCTCTTCTTCCGCTCTTCAGAAGTAGCGCCTTGAAGAGCAAAAACAAAATCCACATTTACCTCGCATGCATCCGGAGCGCGGGCCTCTACACATGCGAGGTGTGGGCCACGGCCGCGGAAGCAGGCTTCAGCAGCTCACGCGCGCCGAAAACTACTTCTTACGCGTCGCTTTTCGCCCTCCCCAGGCTCAGTTCTCGCCGATCAACTCACAAACAACAACACTGACACCATCACCACCACGCTACACGAACTCGCCACGGAGAAAATACACGACATCTTCACATACATCGACACCCACCATCTCTTCCAACACTTCACTCAACATTACGCCAAGCCTTCTCTCTTCAAACTGAAGGAACTCCCTTTTGACATCGTCTTCCTCAAACCGCCTTAAAAAGCTAATTAAATCTACATTCTTTCAATAAATTCAACGAACTCTCTGAATTACATCCTTCAAAAATTTGAATAAACTCTCTGAATCTCTTTCTACCTCCAGTATTTAAACTGATCCTTCAAATCATCTCTCTCTCCCTTTCAAAACGGCTCTTACAAAATATCTCTATACTCGCTTACACCCTCTCTCTCTTTCTTAACACCACACACAAAACAAAAGGAAAACACACCCGAACAACGGTGCGTGCATGAGCTAGCGACCACCACCAGAACCAGCGATCGCGCCGCAGCCACGGAAGACATCCCTATGCTATACTCTTAGTGTCATGTAGGCAGCTAGTCTAGCAGAGCAGGCAGCACGATCTATTATTTAAAACTTATTGTATTGTGTTAAATATAGTATATAGCATTGTGTAAATTTAGTGTAAAAATAGTAAATAGTATTGTGTAAAATAGCGTATAATACAGTGTAAATCATAGTATATATAGTATTGTGTTAAATATAGTGAATAGAACAGAGCCTAGTACTATCATAACTGCATAACATAGTACATAGTATTGTGTTAAATACAGTGCATTGACTACACTGAGAGAAATGCTGTTGTGCAATGTACTAAGTAAGTTTAGTAAGCGATCGTATCGTAAATACTATTATTCGTGTAGTAAGATTCACTAAACATAATTTAGTTTGGTTTAGTACATTAAACAACTCATAATCGTGAACTAAAAGAATTGTCAGTGGTCCTTCTCTTCAAGCTCAAGCCATTTCTTCCCCCTTTCGCTTTAACCCTCTTAGAAAACTACTTAACAAACAGATTCTTTTATGTAAAATAACTATCTTGCAAATCCACCCCCCACCAAATTTCAGCAGGAGTCCCTCAGGGCGCAGTTCTCTCTCCAACTCTTTACTATGTACTTAAATGGCCTTCCTCACTTCCCCGGCACAAAAGAATTTCTCTACGCAGACGACCGCGCTCTTCTTTCCACTAACCCCCTCCCACACGTCGCCCACAGAAATCTTCAAAATGCAGCGACTTCACTTTCTGTCTGGTTCTCTGAAAACTGCATCAAAATTAACCCCCCAAAATGCCAATGTATCATCTTCACTTTCCGCCTTTCCCCGTACTACTACCCCTCTATCCAAATTAACAACCAGCAAATCCCTTAGACTTATGATATCAAATATTTAGGCCTCACCTTTAACCAAAAACTCTCCTGGACCCCACATCTTCTAGACTCCTCCTCCAAAGCACACCGTACAATCAACATCCTTCAACCACTTCTCTCTCACCCGCAACTATCACCCAAGAAAAAACTCATCTACTTCACCTATATTTGAACCATCATTACTTAGTTCCGCCACCTGGGATCACCTCACCAACCTCCATAAACTCAACGTAATAAAAAACCGCGTCACTAAACACATCTTCCAACCCTCTCTCAAAACAAACCTCACCCGCCTCAAAATTCAACATAACATCACTCCACTCCACTCCTGCACCGCATCTACCAACTATCCTATCAAACAGTCAAATCCTTCATTTCAAACCCCCTCTTCTCCGATCTCACTCAACCTCACCTTCACCACCTAAACTCACCTCTGCTCTCAGCACGCAAAAAACACCCATTAGATATTCTCAAACTTCCACCTCCACCGACTTGACCAAAAGACAGACCAAAGACACACGAACCACGCTACGACACAAACCAATACATCCTGAACAAATAAAAGAACAAACAACCTCTCAACACCAAAAATAAAATAACCTCTCACCCCTTTCTCTGGAATTTCTATCACCGCTATCCTTCAAACTCACAACAAAATACCTATCACTTCCTTTCGGCAACTCTCTCACAAAAATGTCTTCAAAACCATAACAAAATAACCCTTCACTTCCCCCCCACTAGAAATACTTCTATAAACCTCGATAATCACTTCCAAATCAAACAACTTCATGCTCAACCCACCCACTCTTAAAAAAACTCACTCTTCAAACCCCAAATAAAATAACCTTTCGGCCTTCACTAAATTAAACACCCTTCCCCCTAACGAAATAACCCATCTGAAATAAACCACCCTAAACCTCCCCCAATCCCAGCTCCTCTGGGGAGGCCCGTCACAAAACAACGCAGAAGAAAACCCAGGCACAAGAGGCAGCAAAGCCAGGCTGTCAGTAAACATTTATCTACTGCACGGTATTTTTCTTTCGTAGATAAAATCATTTGGTGAGATCTACGTTTCATGTCGTCACACTTACTAAACTCTGTTTAGTAAGCACTGTTTACTGACTACTGTTTAGTAATCGCGCGTTCTCAGCAACATGCCCAATTGAAATGGCTATAGAACCTGTCTGAAGTGTGAGAATTCAACACTGTATATAGTATTATATGCTATATAAATGGCGAGGTTAGTATTTTACTGGTTTTCAATAATTATGTTATATTCTAAATTAATGGTAGAAATACCGTCGACAGCCCATAGCCAGCAGCTTGTGTCCATAGCTGCTCTGCTAGGCTAGGGTCTATCAGGTAGCCGAAGTTAAGGAAGTGCAAGTCTGCGGGTCGGAGGAAGGGTGACCGCAGCGGAACCCCAGTTGCTACCTGCTTGGAGGGACCGAAAGAAAGTATTCCCTTTCGCGTTTCCTTTAGTTATTTTCACCGCACTGTTTAGTAAATAGTACTCAATGTATTAATCAACGCAACGATTCGTATAGTTTTCTCCACTAGATACCATTCGTCCCGGGTATGACCTGTTTAGTAAACATTACTATACGTGCGTTAGTGTCTTTAACTAAACAGCAGTTTCGTGAACTTGACTAAGCACTTTGTTCTACGAAATTCTACTATACTGTTTAGTTGAATCTATTACGTGATTAATTATATGAACTAAACATTTCTCTCCGTGTATCAAAACTGCACAATGCACAGTACAGCAAATACCACATAGTGTACACCATAAAACGATTACAAGTTAAAGTAGAACTAGTAGTCAAAATACATGGAAATCTTATTGTCTCCTAAGCTAACACATAGAACTAGAATAAAACAGAGAACACTAGAATAAAACTAACAATACTGACACCTAAGCTAAATACCATTAACAAAGTAGATTAAAAGTAACACTTAGGATAGAGCCATAAGTTAATAAAGAAACAAAATATGTAAGAACTGTACAACTTATAAATAAATGAAAACAAAAGAGAGCTGGGTAATCGGACTGAAACGGAGGCGAGCGAAACCAAATTTCACTTCTTCTTGGGAGCTGCAACGCAACAAGTGACAAGTGATAAGTAAGCGACTCGTACGGGCCCACACGTGCCAACGCGCACGAGAAACAAAAAGAGAACTCCCACAAACGCGTCGAACCGGGAACACCGGTAAGAGCGCAGTTGACACTAAAAAGCAAACCCAATGAACAACACTTGGCGGAAGAGCTCCCACTAGGGAGCAGGCCGCTAGTGACTGAAGAACTCGAACTCGTGTGTGTGTGTGTGTGACAGGCACACGCGCAGACGCGGCCTAAACGCGGTGAGAGAAGGATCGCGACGCTGCACGTCAACTTCCTCGGGAAAGCGGAAGGGCCTTGTGAGTTCAATAGCCTCTCGACTTTCTTTGTCAGGCGAAGGGACACCCCGTACCCAAACATCCCTAAAGCGTGGGCGGTTTATGGCATCATGACTGACTAATCAGCGAGTCGGCACGCGACAGGACCCTGGCGGAAGGGGACTGTCTTCGGGCGCTCCGAGGAGAGATTGGACGCCGGGGATCACGTGGGTGCCCTCGAATGTTTGGGTGGGGACAGACCGCGAAACCTTAAATAAGCTTACAGAGATTCGACCTAACAGAGAGAGCATCTTTGATTCCCTGAGCGACACCTCAGAGCGACTTTCTGCTTAAGCCTTAAGCAACTAGTGCGATCTACTCGTTACTTGAACTTGTGCGCTGCAACGCAACCACCTCCACGGAGGAAGCGTGCAGCCACCCACCGCTGGGGAAGACGGAGGAGGGGGCCAGCGGAGCTGACCACGTGGTCGACCTCTCCACCACTCCCCGCGAGGTCTTCCGCCGAGCGCTTCTCCAAAGCAACCGGCGCTTTCGGGAGGAGGCGCGGCTTCTGCCGCTGCCGGACTCTTCCGACGACACGAGCGACTCCGACGAAACCATGACGGACGAGACCGCAACAAGGACCATGGAGACAGGAGAAGAAGACGACGCATCGACTACCAGTGAGACGGCGACACGTAACGAGGCCACCAACGCTGAAGCCAGCAACGTCAACCAATTTGGAAGGCGACCCCACGGCTCCCCCGAATCCTCCCCAAGGACCCCTAAAAAGATCCTCCTGGGCGACGGGTTCACCCTGGTTACAAAGGGGGCCAAACCCCAGCCGGCGAACCCTCCTGCACCTCTTGAGACAACGAACCAATTTGAACTCCTGACTCCCACTGGCAACAAGGAAACCGCAACCGGAAACCCTGACCCACCACCACCTCAACCAGCACCACAGACGACCAGCACGAAAGGAAGAATTGGACTTGAAATCAAAATTGACTTGAAATCCATCTTTGACCCGACAGAACTGATTAAAGACTTGATGAAAGCAGCATCAAATCAAATGAGTGTAAAATGTGCCCGGACGGACCTGCTTGTTCAACCACTG
Source organism: Acheta domesticus (assembly GCA_031308135.1). Taxonomy (NCBI): domain Eukaryota; kingdom Metazoa; phylum Arthropoda; class Insecta; order Orthoptera; family Gryllidae; genus Acheta; species Acheta domesticus. Next base: position 2,789,139 of record JAHLJT010005437.1, on the reverse strand, counting down.
ACCCTGACTGCATACTCAAGGATAAAGGACCGACTTGACCAGATCACCAGAGACCCGAGACTGAAAGGCCTTAACTTCACCACGGTCTCCTATCACTTCAACCGGGCAACAGAGGAACCCCACATCAAGTTTGACATCAGAGGACTACCGCCCAAATTCGACCAGGACCTGATAAAGGAGACAATGACGGGACTGACAATTACATGCCACCACGTGACCGAAATGATGAGACGAGACAACAACGGCACGCTAATTCCTCTGGGACTGTACACAATAGAGACCAGACGTGAAATGACTGACCTACGGACCCAACTAAGGCCCATCGGACTCTACAAAATCCACGTTCAGGACTACCCACTAACGGACAGAATACCACAATGTAAAAACTCCCAAATGCTTAATCACTCGAAGACTTACTGCCGACGCCCACCGACCTGTGCCCTCTGTGCTTTGTCCCACCCCACAGAAGAATGTCCATCCCACACCTCCCCTGACAGATCTTTTGTCCCATCCTACGCCAATTGTAAAGACCCACAAAACCCCCACCCTGCCTATGACCAATCCTGCCCCGTTATCATCAAAGCCCGCGCCCTCAGACAGGAACAGATATCCAAAACCCAAATCACTTCAGCCTCACCACCACCACCTACCATGTCAACCCAAAACTTCCCTCCTCTTCAGCAGCGAAACATCTCATACGCCAACATCATCAACCCCACCCAACAGAACCCAACCCAACCACCTCCACAAACTGCCTCACCCACCAGCAACATCCAAGACATCATCTGCCTCCTCACTGACCCATCCATCAAGATGATCATCCAACACCTACCCACCCTCCTCCAAATACTGGCAGGTCCCCAAGACACAATTACTAAATTAATCACAGCAGCAATAAAACTTGCCGAAATCCTCAATTAAACGGCTCCCCCTCCTCGAATCCTATCCCTATCCTCGTGAAACGTGAGAGGCAGCTTAACCCATAAGAAATCCATCCTTACCCAATTCCGAAACGACTACTCCATCGGTGACCTGCTACTACAAGAGACATGGCTGACCCCAGACAGACAATTTAACATACCGAACTACATCACCAACCGTACAGACAGATCCTTTTCCCCACGAGGCGGCACGGCAATCCTCACCAAACGATCCATCCCCCACACCCCGTACCAACTTCCCCCAACCACAGCCCTGGAGTGCACTGCCATCATCGGATTCACCTCTTCACCAATCATCATCTCATGTCATTGGGGTGCAGCGGTTGAAACGGCGCTCCGCCTACCTTCCGGTGAACGGAGCAAGTGTGGACCTGGGTTGCTGCCAGAGACGCCCGCAGGAAGCCAACGCTGGACTCCGCGCCTCCACTGGTGCGCCCGTGCATGGTCGGGCCCGACTGTGCGACATCAGTAAGGACGCCATCGCCTCAGCGTCAGCGCAACACTCAAGAAATTGGTGAGAAGGCCGGATGGCGCAATTGTTAATACTGTCGTCGCTGGGTAATCACTATGGCGTTGTTGATGCCATAATTATATAATGATTCAATGTAACCAATAACTTAGCCTAAATAATAATTATATGTTATATAAATGCATAATGCAAGAGTACATTGAGAATGTGTGTGGTTTGATGATAGTTCTTTGGATGTGTGGATATGTAATGTTTCATCTTCATCAATAAATGCATGTGTGATAATTATTTTAGTAAAATGATTTTTTTTAACTCTGTTTTTTCAAAATACTTAAATTTAGCTTCAAGGGAATGTCTCAGCCAGTGTTGAAAGAAATATATCTAAGACACCAATAAAGATTACTGAAGCACAGTATGCAAAGTAAAGTTTTTTATAGTGAAATTGTGAATTTGTTTCCAATTTGGAGAGATTATATATTGAACTAAATTGGAATTGCTATTTATTTAAAAAATAACAAAATGTGTTCACCAAAGGCCTATCGAATATCAGTATCGGTACGAGTCCGTGATAATGTGAAGTTGAAGTATCGAGTGCGCTCGTGGTTAAATATAAAACGTTTTGGGTATTGAGTACATTCGTGATTACATGTGTGGTTTGGGAGATGCAGACAGTCCTTGCGAGTGCGCATATATACTGGTGGGTCTTTCTGAGAATTGGTTTTGACGTATTTGTGGATTTTGTTTTGCCGCCTGACGTCCGTTCCAGCCTTGCGCCGAAGCAGCAACGGTAAATAACTGGATTAATGATATTACATGAAATTCACATAGGAAGAATATACAACGATCATTCAAAACCTTTTGTTAATAAATGTGGACACGAAGAAAGGAAATTAAGACACTCTCTCGTACCGGAAACATTGTTGATAATAGCAGTGTTGAATTTCTCAGAATTGCGTAGTTGTCAACTCGTGTTCATTTAGCTAACGTTGCCGATGTCTGGGACGGGAGCCCCGACCCAAGCGTAATTAAGAAATCCTGTAGACATATTATTTTCTATCACTTAGGTTTTGTTCATTGTACTACAATATTTTGTTCTAAATTGATTGGTATCATTTATTAATTAATTAATATTACTTATTTAACTCCTTTCCTTCCCATTGCTGACTTTGGGAGTCGCTATATTTATATTGGACAATACTTTAAAACATAAAAGTGAGAAAAGTATCACTGATACAGCGTTTTGTCAGCTTCAACCTGAATTTTCAAACTATTTTAATATTACATATTATATCGTCCTGAATATGGCTTTATTTAAATGCTGCACGACGCAGCAATGCAAAAATTGTATTTGTATCAAGTGTGGAGCTTGTTACCATAAAAGCCACATTGATAAAATACAAGACAGAATCGACGTTGATGAAACGCGCATCATATGTTGTCAACTGGAGGTGTATGTTTCAAACCTTTTGGCAAAGCAAGTTTTGCTACTTCAATATTTGCTGAATGAAACAAAAAAGAACAACGTTCTTCTCCAAGGAAAGGTGGATAAAATGGCAAGCAGTGCTCCAGTGTCCTTCGAAGATGACGTATGCAGATGCGACATCCAGGATGGTCACCCAGTACACCAGAAAGGTTCCGTCAATCATCGTGAAATCGAAAACTAAATGTGATAAAGGTATTTTGTTGAAAAATATAAAAACCAAAATCAATGTTTGTGATAGTTTCGGTCAGTTCTATTCGAGAAAGAGATGACGGGACAATTTTGGTTAAGTGCAATGACCAATCAAACTGCGAGGTAATTGAAAACGAAATTAAACAGGTCCTTGAAAATTGCGAAGTTGTGAAAACAAAATTGAGAAATCCTAGAATCAAAATTGTAGGCATTGAAGAAGACTGTGAATTTGATAAAGATAGTGCGGCATTAGCTATTAGAAACCAGAATTTTGAAAACTCCGAAGCTTGCGATGTGAATGTTCTCTATATCCAGAACATTAAAGCAAAGAAGACTAATACCATATACGTGGAATTGAAACCAGAACTATTTCGCAAAGTAATAGATTCACATTCTATCTACTTCGGTTGGCAGAAATGCAAGGTATATGAAGATTGAAATTTGAGTCGTTGCTTTAAATGTAATGGATATGGACATAAAGCTGCTAAATGTACAAATAGTCCTAGTTGTGCTTTCTGTGCGGGATCACACGATACTAGGGAATGTTCAAACAGGAAGGAGAAGTCGTGTGCAAATTGCATTAAGTCAAATCAGAAATATGGACTGAAGTTAGCTACAAATCATCATGCGTTCGATGAGGCACTCTGTCACAGTTATGATTATCATAAAAAAGTTGCAATTTCTAGAACAAAATATGATGTTTAGACTGATATTTGTAACTAACATTGAATTGCATGGTTTATTTTGAAAACAACAATTTAGATTTGGTAACTATAAATTGTAAATGTGTAGACGATCTAAATGTTTTACTAAATGAAAATGGTCTGATTATATTCCATATTAATATCAGGAGTCAAAACAAGAACTATGATAACTTAGTGTTAAATATAAAAGGATGGAAAAAAACCTGATGTCATTATCTGTACAGAAACTTTCAAATGCTGTGCAAATATGTATGTAATTGAAGGATATGAAATGTTTTTTGTAAATAGTTGTCTAAATAAAAATGATGGTGTTTGTTTGTACACAAAGACTGACTTGAAATGCTCAAATCGAGAAATTGCAATTGGTGATACGAAGGCGATAATTACAAATGTTGTCACTAATGTAGGTCAGATTTATATAACTTCTGTTGGCACATACATTTCATATTCATATTTGGCGCCGTGGCGGGAGATTGGTTTTTATAACAATCTTTAGCCCATTATTACTGGCTCAGAATTTGCATTTTGAACGTACCGCGTCGGACTTCCGCGTGCTGGTGGCGAAAAAGCGCGGAAATATACGATTTCTTTGGTAGTCATTGTATTTGACCCAAAAGCTGTTTCGTAACAGTTACATCCTTCGTCGCAAGGTCGCAGCACCGTCTAGACTGCACTCCAAAGCACCAGTGCAGAGAAAATGACTTAGACACACCAGATTTCCTTTGTATTCCTTTTTAAACCAATGACAGCATTGAAACACAAATTCAAACGGAAAAACAAGTTTCTCAAAATAGTCGCTCCGCCCAGTGAACGAGCTTCAGTGCGCTCGCATTAACGTTCCATGAGAACAGTTTAACTTAGTAATGTTGGCATAACTTGTCGCCTTTTATGAAACATTTCAAAGAGCAACTATTTTACCGCGGGAAACGCAGGTGCTTGCACGGGTGGAATTTGTGGAATACAGATTAAAAGAAGGCATTGTTTTTCGTGTGAAATTGAGGTAACGGGTTGAACGATTTATTCCCTGCTCTTTTGCTTATTTATTTATACTGTCTGTAATAAGAAGGGTATACTGTGTCTTTTAAGAGATCGAACGAGCGAACGAGGATAACATAACATTTCGTCTCGCCGTAACCAAAAATGATGACCGCTCTCCCAAAAAATTGAATAACCCAAATCTGAAAAAGGAGCTATATCGCCGCCTTAACTAAATTGGTGCCAGAAACACGGGAATCAGCAACCGGCAGGAACCATAGCAAATTGTGTTTTCAGTGTTGTCTTAGTAGTGTTGCATGGTGTAGCATAATATTGCAGTATAAGGTGACCTTTCAAGTATTTTCGCGATCGCTGGCAACATGCCGCAAATCAGTGCATGGTGTTAACAATGAGAGCATAAGATTTCATAAATTGCCCCCTCTGCTAAATAGAAACTCCCTTTAAAATGCCTTTGAGGAAGCAGACAGTATTGCGTTGGGAATTTATAGAATCAGCATTAACTAGAATCGAAGAGAGTCTAAAATCACTCTCAGACCTTAGCAGGTCGAATATACAATGTATCATAAAACGTGTAAATGAAATTTGGGCTGATGCCAGAACAGAATTCGATGACATTTTAAAACAGGAAGGACTAGCTGAGTTGAACCCCCCCTTCGAAAGTGTTGAGGCTAGGGTTATGAACATCAAAAGTCATTGTCTCTCCCCATTAGATACTCCAACCGAAAGATTACATTACAACAACACAAGCTTGCCTCATGTAAAGTTGCCCGTTTTTAGTGGTTTATATGATGAATTTCCAAAATTTCATATTTTCTTAACCGCAGTGGTGAATAATAAAACACTTACTAATATTGAAAGATACATGCATTTATTAGCACACTTGAAAGGTGAACCTTATAATTTAGTAAGTACCTTAAGCGTGTCAGGAGATAATTTTCAGAGAGTGTGGGAATTGATTGATTGATTGATTGAATAGGGTTTAGAGGGCGCTTCGACTGCTGTGGTCATTTGCGCCCATGCCAGAGTATTTGGAGAAAAGAATATTCAGTGTTGCATATGTAACTTACTCACTGTTTAAAAGCATGTACATTGGCTAAAAAGAAGGCTCGAATTCTGTTTCAGGCATACTTGTAGAAATGGCAGAAGGAAAATAGAAAAAGGGCGCGTAAAATTTATCTTAAAACGTAAAATTGGCTGTAAAGGGGCCAAAAAACAACATAAAACATTGTTATCTTTCAAATAAAATTATATATTCTGCTTTCTCTCAAAAAACAAAAAAGTTTTGAGAGCGCAGAATCGTCTTCCCCGAGCACCACTTGTAGCGAGTTGCCCAGGTCATGTCTTCGTCGACTGCCAACAAATTTCCTACAGTACAGCAGGACGTGTTCCACGGAAAGAACAGTCTTGCACGAGTCACAGATGGGGCGAGTTTCATTTCGAAGAATGAAGCCGTGAGAGAAATGGCAGTGTCCGATACGAAGACGGGTTAAAATCACTTCCTCGCGCCTACAGGACCGTGATGAGGAGCGCCAGGGATACACAGAATTCTTTATCGCACTTAGTTTGAAAGTGCTATTGTGCCACTCTGTTTGCCACGCTCTAAGCACGGATCGTTTCAAGAAAGCCTGAACATCGGACAATGGCACAGAAGGGATGTCGATACGAGTTTTACGAGTCGCTGATTTCGCCGCCTGGTCGGCCAGTTCATTCCCTCTTATACTCACGTGGCCTGGGACCCAACTAAGTACCAGGTCATAGCGGCGGGACAGAAGACGATGAATCAGGCTTTGAACGGATAAGGTCAGGTAGTCTGACGAAGGACGGGAGACGGCTTGAAGAGAGCTGAGAGAATCGGAACAGATAACTACTCGCCGCAACGTCGCTGATTCAATGTATTTTAGGGCCTCAAAGATTGCAAACATTTCGGCAGTGAAAATACTGCATTTGGAGTGAAGCCGAAATGATTTGGTGGCCCTGATACAGTAAAAACCACATGCCACCGCGTCGCTGCACGATGAACCATCCGTGTATAAGAATAAATGATCCGGATAGGATTCTCTCATTTCCAGAAACTGCTTCTGGTAAACCAGATGACTAGTAGTTTGTTTGGGCAGATGGGAGAGTCTGAAGTCAATACTGGGAAGGAGGAGTTTCCAAGGGGGGATCCCGTCACTTGTGGGTTTCACAGGGGTGGGAAGTTCTACATTTAATTCCCGGAGAAGGTTTCGTAATCTAATACCTGGGGGATGGGGTAACGATGTTCGAAGAATGTACGAGGACTCATACTTTGGGTGGATGATTATACGACGACAAGGGTGGTCAACCAGTCCCGACACTTTAGCCCCATAAGAGGCTAATAAAATATCTCGCCTTCGGCTCAGAGATGGTTCTCCAGCTTCGGCCAAGAGGCATTCGATGCGACTCGTGCGGTAGGCGCCTGTACTAATTCTTATACCGGCGTTGTGAATGGTATTTAATGGCCGGAGGGTTGATGGTGACGCTGACCCATACACAATACATCCATAATCCAAAATAGAGCGGATGAGGGTTCTATACAAACGCAAGAGAGAGACACGGTCAGCTCCCCAAGAGCTGCCTGTAAGGGTGCGGAGGAGGTTCAGAGGTGAGACACATCGGCTCTTCAGTTTACGTATATGATTTCGCCAAGTTAGACTTATCGAAAGTAAGCCCAAGGAAAGTTGCAGAGTCCACAAAAGGTAGAAGATGGCTTCCAAGAAAAAGATCGGGGTGGTTATGAAGATGATAAATCCTGCAGAAGTGCATACAGCTAGTTTTTGATGCGGAGAATTTAAAACCTGTAGCATCACTCCATTCCTGCAATTTGTTGAGGACAAGTTGTAATTTCTCTATCACTTGAATACTCTTGGAAGAGCAGAAAATGGCAAAGTCGTCAACGAAGAGCGATGCTTTCACCGGCTCTCGGATTATCGACGCTATACTATTGATAGCAATGGCAAACAGAGTGACACTCAGAATTGAGCCCTGAGGGACCCCGTTTTCTAAATGGTGGCTGGCGGATAACCTGTCACCAAGGCGAACGCGGAAGTATCTTGAGGAAAGAAAGGCTACTAAAAAAAAGGGGGAGCCGGCCCCTAAGACCCCAAGAATGGATGGTGCGAAGAATGCCGTACCTCCAGGTAGTATCATAGGCTTTCTCTATATCAAAGAAAATTGCTACCAGGTGTTGACGTAGCACGAAAGCAGTGGAGATATGTGTGGTAAGGGTGACAAGGTGGTCCATGGTTGACCTGTTCTTCCTGAAACCACATTGGATGGGGGTAAGTAGGTTTCTCTGCTCCAGGTGCCAGACCAAACGCGTATTCACCATTCGCTCCAGAAGTTTGCATATACAGCTTGTGAGCGAGATTGGACGGTAGGTTGACGGCTTTGTCCTGTCCTTTCCTTCTTTAGGAATAGGAATAATAATCGCTTCGCGCCAGGTTCTAGGGAAGGTATGTTCCATCCAAATCTTGTTGAAGATACGGAGGAGAAAGATACGTGCCTCTTCCGGCAGGTGTTTTAACATTTGGTTGTGTATCTGGTCTGGTCCTGGAGCAGAATCTTTCCCACGGGTGAGCGCACAGGAAAATTCATCCATGGAGAAAGGGGCGTTATAATCTACCTCCAGGCAGGTAGAGAAGTCCAATCTGCATTTCTCCATTCTACTCTTAGTTTTCAAGAAGCTAGGGGAGTAGTGTAAGGAACTGGAGGAATTTTCATAATGACAGGCCAATTCCTCAACTACTTTTTCTGGAGAAGTAATAAGATATCCATTAATAAGAAGTCCTGGGACAGATGATGGGGAAAATCTTCCTCCGATCTGTCGGATCTTTCGCCATACTACTTTAGGCGGGGTATGGCAAGAAAGAGAAGAAATAAAGGCTCTCCAGGAAGCGGTCTTACTTTCCCGTATTACTAATCTGGCTCTGGCCCGCTTTCTTTTGAAATCGATCAGGTTTGATGCGGTGGGGAACCTATTGAGCCTAGCGAGTGCTTGCTTTCGGTCTCGCACCGCGGTGGCACAGTCAGCATTCCACCAAGGCACAGGGACGCGTCGTGGCCGACACGTCGACTTCGGGATTGCAATGGTGGCTGCGCGAAGAACGGCGTCGGTGAATTGGGCCACCAAGGTATCGAAATTATTTGAGAAGTGGTCTGGCATTATAATTTTCTCGCTGAATGTATCCCAGTCGGCTCGATGGAATAGCCAGCGAGGAGGGTAGATGACGTCTAAATCAGGGACATTAAAGTGGACCAAAGTGGGAAAATGGTCACTCCCATGTAGATCGAGTACGGTCCACTCTACCATGGTAGATAGGGATGGACTGCAGAGTGCCAGATCGATTGACGAGAAGGTGTTTGACGCCATGGAGAAATGAGTGTGATTCCCGGAGTTCAGAAGAATTAAGTTTTGCTGGTCAATAATATTTTCGAGGACAGAACCTCTCGGGCAGGTCCTCGTGCCACCCCAGAGGGGATTGTGGGCATTAAAATCCCCCGCAATAAAAAGAGGGGCGGGCAACTGAGAAAAAACATCTTCGAGTTCCTCTTGTGACACGACTTGGCCAGGGGGAATGTATATACTACACACCGTAAAAGAGAACGATGGTAGGTGTACCCGTACGCAAACTGTTTGGAGGTCGGTTCGAACGTTGTGTTCCTCCGAGAACAGGGAGTCGCGGATGAGTACCGCAACGCCGCCGTGAGCACGAAGTCCGTCGTCTTGATCAAACCGATAGATGTTAAATCCGCGAAGAGACAGGGGATGATGAGGGAGAAGATGAGTTTCCTGAAGACAGACTATAAATGGTTTGTGACGAGAAATTATTAATCTTAATTCTTCTGAGTGAGCACGAAGACCATTTAAGTTTCATGAGAGAGCCATTATGAGAAATTATTTCTTTGGTTGCTTTTTTTTCTTTCTCACCTTCTGAATGGTTGTAGAGGAACTCTCGTGGGGTTCCTCATCAACAGCAGTCATCCTGACTGCTGCTGGATATGGTCGGGGGGTTTTCCCGACTTTTGGCCACGGGTGACCGTGATCTATAGGGGCTCGAGGATCGTCCGATGTGATTCTCAGAGACAGAAAGAGGTGGACGGGATTTGGATGACGTATTTTTCCTGGGAGGCGGTGTCTGTTTAAGATCGATTTCGGTAGAAGTCTCAGTGGTCGATTTCTGGTGGTGTTTTTGCACAGGTTTTTTGTACTTTGTGGGAATTATAATTTTCCCACCTTGGATACATGCCGAATCTTCGGGGAAGTCTGTCTGCGACACCTGACAACTAAAGTGCGAAACTACCGCTGGGGTACAGTGAGTTTGACAACTCGCTGTTACCCCCGGGGACTTAGGTTTTACAGCACTGGAAAAGGATCGAGATAGGTCCATTGGATTTCTGATTTGGAACCTACGCTTCGCCTCAGGGAAGGAAACCTTTTCGGTTACCCTTATTTTTTGGATTTCCCTTTCCCGGAGAAACGTGGGACACTGGTTGTCGTTGGCTGGGTGATCGCCTTCGCAATTCACACAGTGCGGTGGTTTGTCGCAGGGTTGTGGGTCGTGAACTGATGATCCGCACTTCCCGCAAACCGCGTTTACGGACATACATCGCTGTTGGGTATGCCCAAACCTTTGACACTTGAAGCAGCGCAAAGGGTTCGGCACATACTGCCGCACACGGAGGTTGTAGAAAGCGGTAACGATCCTTTCCGGGAGGGATGGTCGGTCAAAAGTAAGGATCAGGGTAGAAGTAGGGATCACTTTCCCCTGCTCCTTCCTTCCGATCCTGTACACCTCACTCACGCCAAAGGTCTTAAAAAAGTTTAGAAGATCTTCCTCCGTTTCAGTAGCAAAGTCCTCGTGGTTGACTACGCCTTTGCTCAGGTTCAAGGTGGGATGAACCGTGACTACTACCTGGAGGCCGGCAATCTGCTTCGTATTTTGAATTTTTACAATCTGCTCGTCGGTACGCGCTTCAAAAAGAATGGTCCCATTCCTTTGTCGCACGACCGCTTGGAGCTTCCCGTAGTCTTCTTCGATGGCTCGCGCCAGACGGACAGCACTCACAGTTTTGAAAGTCTTTCCTTCCTCGGCACATGCCATGAGGAGGAAACGAGGCTTCTTGGGTCGATCTTCTTCTCTAGAAAAGAAACTATTCAAATCAATAGTTCTCTCGGCACATCTCCTCTTCCTTGCGGAAGAGGGCGGGGGGAAAGGAGAAGTATCCATATAGATGGAATAGGTTCATCCTCGTGGTCCCCACCCGCCACGGAGCCCAACAAGGGGACACTCCATCGGAGTGCCAGGGTTGCCACGAGGATATAGTGGGGGAATAAAACAGCGCTGCACCGCCGTGGATTCCCCCGCTCACCCTGGAGTTCAGTACAAGACCTAGTCCGAGCCGATTGATCGGGAGTGGGTTAGCTCCCGACCGCCCGTCTAGAAGAGTCCGGGGCCAAAGCGAGTGTGTTGGAACCTACAGGGAATGTTCCCCAAAATACGTAATCAACGTACTCCTTAGTGCAAGGCGAACAGTAGCACTAGGACTAGATAGGGAAACAAACAGGTCCCTCAACTGCCAGGACACACATTCCCTTCGACACGGGTCGCCATGCACGGCAAACACATGGGTGGGCGTTCAGCATACAGAGAAGGCCAGTGAGGAAGGAAAAGGAGTGAAAAGAACGTACATGACATGAAATGAGAAGCAAGAAGATGAAAAAAATGGAGAAAGGAACACTTGAGAGCCTTCTCTGCATCCCCCCGTCAGGACGTGGACCAACCCACCTCGACGGGATGGGAATTGTTAATTAAAAAATACTCAAATAAGGCGAAAATATTAGATACTCATATCAAAGCCTTGCTCAATTTGCCACAAGTTAAGAGCAATGCGTCGTCCCTTAAACCATTTATTTCTCAAATTGCCATGAACTGGAGAGGTTTAAAATCAGTGTCATGAGACATTGATTTGGGTGAAGTAATTCTACAGCATTTAGTATTATCAAAATTAGACTTAAAAACCAGAGAATCATGGTATCTTGCCCACAGTTCTGCCAAAAAGATGACAGGCTTACAAGAATTATTAGACTTTCTCAACCAAAGAGTAAACGCTTTAGAGTTAAATGAGGATATCTCTCAAAAGCCCCAATCAAATTTTGTTACAGTTGGAAAGCCTCATCAACCCTCGAGCAGCCAAAAAGTATTCAGTATTAAGGTGTCAGATGCCATGCAGTGCATCTTGTGTCCAGACAGTCATCCACTCTACAAATGTGCCCAATTTCAACAATTGAGTGTATCGGATCGCTCCAAGGTGTGTCGACAACACTCCCTATGTATTAACTGTTTATTCAAGGCTGGTGCAGGCCACCCCTGAAGCAAAAAACGTTGTAGAGAGTGTGGTAAGAAACACCATTCCTTGCTGCATGACCAAAATTATAACAAAAACAAAGATTTTTCTGCTACTAGGTTAGCAAATGATAATGTAGTTTCAAAGCCAAACTTGGTAACTCACCTAAAGGTTCAGTCAGAGGATTCCATAGCAGGAGAAGAATGTATGATAGGTAATATAGAAACTGAGAAAACTTTAACACATTTGGCATGTGGGGATTCAAGAAAATCCTACTCGTTATTGCCTACGGCCATAATTTATGTAAGAGATAAACAAGGAATGGATGTACCCGCGAGAGCACTATTAGATTCAGGGAGCGAGATCTGCTTTATAACAATCTCTGGTGCAGTTACTAGGTATCTCTAGATCCAAATGTAATTTTGCAATCCACTCAGTAAATTATCTGAAATCAGGTTCAAATGGGAAGGTTAACCTAACCATCAAATCTCGTGTTAGTGATTGGCAAACATCAGTCCCTTGTCTAATTGTGCCGTCAATTTCATCTAAAATACCCCAAAGCTCGATAGATGTAACCAAAATTAGAATTCCATCACATGTCAAATTAGCCGATGAGTCTTTCCATTTAGCAAACAAGGTGGATATATTATTAAACTCTGCAGTATTCTTTGAAGTTTTCAAGGCTAAAATTTCGACGCCTAGTGAAAGTCCTGTCATCTTTGACACTGAATTAGGAGCTGTAATAGCTGGGCAATTTCCAAAAATTAAAACTGAGGCATCTCCTAATACAAACTGTTTTTTCCTGCTTGAAGCACAAAATGCACAGTTAAACAATGTAGAATCTGATATGCAAGGGATTTGGGAAGAGATACGGGCAAATGAGGCATCCCTTTCAAAAGTAGAGGAAATAAATCATCCAGCCGAAATTAATTTCTTAGCGACAACGCGAAGGTTGCCATCTGGGCATTTTTCTGTGTCGTTACCCTTTATGCAGGATCCTTCGGTATTGGGGAGGTCATATCACATCGCAAGGCAATTCATGTTGTCATTAGAACGTTTTCAAAGAGATGAGAAGCTAAGGAGGGACTATGTGGCATTTATGAGAGAATATATCTCCCTTGGGCATGCTGAGGAATGCAAGGCAACAAGGAGTGAAGTAAGCAATTATATTCCGCATTTTTGTGTGCAGAATCCTTCTTCTCTCACCACTGAATTGAGGATTGTGTTTCATGCATCAGTAAAAACCACTTCTGGCAAAAGCCTAAATGAAATTCTAATGAGTGGGCCAACAGTGCAGCCAGAATTATTTGATATTCTCTTTAAGATTTAGAATTTTCAAATGCGCCTTTGCTGCTGACATAGAAAAAATGTATCGTATGGTTAAGTTAAACGATGAGCATACTTCTTATCAAAAGATTCTATGGAGAGAAAACTCGTTAGATCTGCTAATAACGTATAGATTAATGACGGTAACCAATGGACTTGCGACTTCAGCCTTTTTAGCTACCAGGTGTTTAAGGAAATTGCGATAGATGAGATTACCTTTCCACTAGCGGCTGCTGCCATTAAAAATTCCTTTTATGTAGATGACCTGTTGCATGGGGCAGATTCAGAGTTTGAAGCAATTCAATTATTTAAACAGATTTCGGATCTCCTCTCAGGAGCCAATTTCAAATTAAGAAAGGTCAGAAGCAATGCTGAATCTATGATTAATACTTTGCTTGGGGAATCCCAAGGGGAAGATCTTGTTGCCATAACCTCCGACAATTCAAGTAAGGTGCTCGGCCTGTTCTGGCACACCGGAAGTGACACTTTGCATTTAGCTCACAATATCCAAACATCAATTTTTACTGATTACACTAGCTGGACTAAGAGAAAGGTTTTGCATATCGCAGCCTCTCTCTACGACCCTTTGGGTTTAGTTACACCTGTAACGATAAGATTCAAAATTTTTTGCAGTCTCTTTGAAAGGAAAAGCTGGAATGGGATGTTAGTCTAACATCAGACTTAGTCTATCAGTGGGAAGGCCTACTGGTAGAGGTACCTTTATTTGACCAAATTGATTTTTCCTAGAAGGATGACCATTGATGGAGCTAGCAGTATAATTCTGGCTGGATTCTCTGACGCATCGCAATTAGAGTAGTAAAATTGATATATTTCTGTGTAGTAGTATGTCTTAAATAAATGGAAACTTTGTTAGTTTTCTCTTGAAGGTCACAAGGACCCCATGATGAATGTCCAAAGACGTCCATCGCCGCTCCGCCAGCGCTCAGCTCCGAATGGCCCTTTTCAGTCCGGAAAGTTCTCTCGGTAGGAATACACTACTCGTCCCATTCTGCGATTTGTGAGATTTGAGTTGACTATTAGTAATTTACATGCTTTTACGATTATTTTTATGTGGACAAAATTGAAGAGTTTATTTTTGATGTGGCTAAAAACGTTAATGGAAAAGGTGAGCGATTTATATTGAATGTATTACACGTTCTCTAAATTCAATTAGAGTTTTAGTGTGTTGTACATCATTATACACCTTTCGAGCCGTATACATTTTAAAACTAGATCTTTTGGGTTCTTAATCGTGAAAAGCCTAGCTGCTTATACCTGCTTATCTGAATTATATATACATTTTTACAGAAAGGGTCTTCAAGTTACCCGCAAGTTGTTATTTGAAATATGAGTACAAAATTTAATTGATAAGAGATCTAAAGCCGTATTAAATGTTTTCTTGCAAGAATTGGGAATTATAGAATCTCAAAAAGCATTTTTGGACAAAATGAAGACTTACATTAGATGTATTTGTCAAAAAGTTGAAACCGGATTGCAAAACTCCGTAATATGTAAAGAGTCGTTCTTAAATATAATTCGTCCTGGCTACAAGAAACTCTTACCCTTCCTGATTACATGTTACAGGCAGTCCCAGGTCCATCACAAATAAATGTAAAAATTAATAGAGGTAGAAGACCTAGGGAGTCCTTCACGTACCGAGGGATTAAAGCTAAAACCTTGAAAACAATTGAAACCTTTTGTAGACACTACTACCTCAGAAACTTTTCCATAGCTATTGAAATCAAACTAAGGAAGTATGACAAAAAGATATGTGGCAGCTATAGATAAGGAGCTATGTGAAGCCTCTTCCAATAGGAGAACTGCAATTAACAGAGCTTCAAGATCCATTCTTCAAAAGCCTGCATCATTGTCACTTGCTTTGATGATGGATATCAATAATTCAACCCGCCAATATGTACACATGCGCCTACAAAAAATGATTTTGAGTGCATTTTGCACATTTCTTATCGTTCAGAAATACAAACATGGCAAGTGAGAGGAGAAGAAAATCAAGCGAAAGTGGCGAAAAAAACTAGAAAAACGTCAAGAGCAAACGCAAATATGAATTTGCTCCACCGGCTGCTTATTGGCTCAGATCCATTCAAGTCGAGCATGTGTGCCAAAACTGCACCCAAAAAAGTGAATCATGAACTTTTCGTGTCATTAGAATCAACGAAGAGGCAAAAAAGAGACGGTATATTCAGAAGAATCACCATCAGAAGAATACACGAGTAGTGTTTCAAACTAATTTGTAAATATTTGTGGTACATTCCTCTCACTTTATTGTTTTCCTTTTTTTCTTTTTCGGCTTTTTATTTTTCTATACTTTCATTTTATTTTTCTTGCATAGTATGTTTTGTAAAATTCAAATATTATGTCCAACAGAGTTAAACAAATGCAACATTTGAAAAATGTATACCGTCATGTGAGCTAATACAAATATTCAAATTTCCTAAACATTTTACAAAATATTTTGTAAAAATCTGAGTTTTACGAGAGGATTTGTTTATTTGGATATTATTTACACAATTGATCTCCAAAAACTACGAGATATTCATTTCAAAGAGAGTTATTAATTTTTTTTCCTCCTAGATCGTCAAAATTACATACTGTGCAACGTGGCCTTTGCGACAAAATTTCCGATAGTGCAGTCCGCCGATACAAGAAGCCTCCACCAATTTAATGCACTGGTGCAGATTAAACGCAATCACAATCAACCCATCGAAATGCCAGGCGATTCTCTTCAGCTGGCGACGAAAGGAAGAAATGCCTACGCCGCTCTGCATCGACGGAGTTCGAATCCCATGGCAACAGCACGCCACGTATTTAGGTGTAACATTTGACAGAAAGCTCCTGTGGAACAAGCAATGCAGAGAAGCCGCTAAGAAAATAGGAATGCGCACTGCCAGACTCGCGCCCATCTGGCGAGCAAAATCCACTTGCCTCCAAAACCAAGGCGCTCCTTTACAAAACTCGTATCCGCAGCGCCGGCACCTGTGCATGCCTCACATGGGCCACGGCCGCCAGCGACAACACGGGCCACCTCAGGAAAGCGGAAAATCGATTCATTCGTACCGCGGGCCGCCCACAACCAGGTCGACCTTACAAACAATACTACCAACAACTAGACTCACCGACGATCGACGAATTCATCCTGAACACCGCGAAAAACCAAATTCAAGCAATATTCAACAACACCCAACTGACGCAAGCATTTCAACAGTACCGGCAATGCTACGACAAAATGTCCACAGCCGGGCGCAAACATTTCCCGTCTGACGCCCGCTGTATGCAACCACCCTCAAACATGTTAAACAATAACCAGCAATTCTATTCAAAGCATTCTTCATTCGCAAAAGGCAATTAATTAAAACCAGGAATTCAATCACTCACAGCGGAATAGCCGCAAGCTTTCTCTTTACACCCACCCGCCCCCAACTCTTCCACTACTTTCTACACCTATTACAACTGTCATTTCTTCATACCACAGCATCTGCTCAAAATTCGGCGCCCACGTAATTAAAAACATGCATCGAGAGTTTTTCCAAGGCCTCGTATACATAAATACGAGGCAGGGCTCTCATTGGCTCCAAGGCCCCACCACTTTACACCCGGCGGAAGAGCGCCAATCAGGGTTCAGGCTGCTGGCAGCGCTTATAACACGAAACACCGACGCAGCCAAGGCCGTGACGACTAGGTCCTGGGAGGTTCTGTGACTAGGCAGACGCAGTATTGTAAATACAAAAAACACTACACAGCAACCACCCATTCAATCTGCGCGGTTATCGCGTCTACAGAGACGAGCGCACGGCGCGCCAACGCGGCCACACTCCACACGAAAATATTTTTACCGTCAAAACCGGTTGGAAGCAATACCGGCATAGAATAGCACATTAAATCCAGCCGCTCTCACAAGCGCCAGAAACGCCTGAAGAAATACACCGTACAGTTCAGAAAATAGGGTATCAACACCGAAAGGCCTATAATATCAGCTGAAAAATTAAGCGGCTAACAAACAGGCGAGAACCACTGCCGACGCACATAATATCGCTAATCCAGGAGCGTAGAAGGGCACAACGAAGATTGACCCAATTGATAAAGCAACCTTTCAAACAACCCGACGAGCCATCTTTCGTCTCCTCCAGGCTCACTGCGAAGCAGAGTTGGAGCCATTCATTGCACAGGTGTACCAGACCGCAGAGATATACGGAAAGTGCAAAAAACCTTCAAGAACCCAGTGCCGCCTATCACGGCACTTCACGACCCGACCAACAGAACGCAAAAGGCTAGACAAAGTACGCTGTGCCTGCCACAGCCCAGTTCGCTTTTGGAAGCGCCATGGCTTCCGTTACTAAGCCCTACAGCAGCTACAGTTACCAACCGAAGTACACTTCTCGCCAGCCTCTAAATCGCCAAGAATCAAGGAACCAAGAGCAAGACTAGGCCTAATGCTTGCTTCTACCCCGAAGCCCTTCCCGAGAGTCGCGTTACCACCGCATCTACAGTCCCCCATTGCTAGCCCTCCGGCTCCCTCCAGCCCTTCTGCCGGCCCTCTCGCTAGTGGGGATAGGAATTGTTACGGGCACTCCGGTTGAACAACCGTCAATAGAAGTAGTCATGACTGAGCCGAAAGTCCCTGAGGCTGACTTGCCAAGATTCGCCGTGCCTACAGCAAAGGCTGTAGGCACGGCGGACAAAACAACTCCCGACGAACCTCGAGGGACGCTGAAGAAAAAGACAAAGGTGCCACATTCAGACAAGATCATTAAATCGAATAAGAAAACATCTGGAACTGTCTCGACAAACCAGCAGCTGTTCACTCAGTCTCACGAGATTCCTCCTACCGCGACGCCGGATTCAGATACTAACACTGTCACTGCCACATATAGATGTGGTAAACCGTCCGGGACCTTATAAATGTAATAACCCAAGAATCCAAAGGTTCTTCCCAACGAAACCTTGATCATTCCATCCCCCACTGCTAGGCCAGACAAATGCCCCCTATGTCAATTTAAAGTTTTAGAAAACGCTTCGTCGGCCATTAGGAAGACCCTTTACATCCACCTTACCTCGGTCCACAAGTGGCCTAGCTCTTTAAAATCGTCCATCCTATCTAACCTGCCCCAAAGCGCCACTAGCGTGAAGATCTAACCATCACAATTCATGACGGTGTCAGAAAAGTCTGCCCCTCCAGACACTTCTACCTCGAAGGCACACACCCCTAAGCCCTCCAAAGGGAGCGAAGTGACAAGAGAGATTTCCGTCACTATTCAGAACGGGCAAAGGAAGGTACGCCGGGAGGAAGCTAATGGTGTTAGCACTTGCACCAACCCTGCTAATACACAGGATGACGACTCAAACAACTCTTTTCTCCCGGAACTACTACCTATGATTCAATATGACCAAGCACTTTCCACTACCAGCAGCCTCGGCAACCAAAAGCCCTCTTTGCCCTGATGACCACGATCCGATAAGCAATGCTCCACGCTTCAGTATCAGGATCCACAGCCTGAAGAGGCTCTTCATTAACCATCACAAATTTACCAACAAGATCAAGAAAGTATGCTGCGTCTGTCATAGTCCAGTCCAATTCTGGAAGCGACATGGCTTCCGTTGCCAAGCCCGTCAGCGGCTACAGCTACCAGCGGAGATACAATACTCCCCATCTTTCAGCTGCCGTTTTGAAGAATGCGAAGAGTACTTCGCAACAGGGACGCAAAGATCGCAACATGAACGCAGACATGACATGCCTTCTAATCCCAAGCTCTCAAAACCGAACACATAACGCCAAAGACAAAAGACGCTGAATAGAGTCAAGGCGCTCTGTCAAGATCCACAGGACCAGTCCTCCAGTCTTTCCTGTACATCTGCAGACTCCGAAGAAGACTCCCAGGCATCAATTGAGAGGGCAACACCGTTTCTCCTCCTGTTTCCGAAGCCCTAGCTCCCGAGTATCAGCTCCAGTGATGGAGGAAGAACTGTTGGATACGAGTGAACAAGAGACTCCCAAGCCACACTCCGCCGCCGCTTCCTCTCAGCGGAGCGACCGCCAACCACGCTAAGCAGCCCCGCCGTCACCGGACCTAGTTGGAAAGCTACATCCAGACATAGTTACATCCTCGAAGCCCAGAGCGCTCCCACGACCCGGGCCAACTGGACACAGCTGGAAGGCCTCATCGACGACGCTATCGCCAACGCTATCGCAAAAACTCTGCCTGAGAAACCCCCAACCCCATTTAGAGCAGGCTCGGTGAACAATAGGCCTGCGAACGCCTCCGCCGTTAGAGCCAAGATCTCCGCTGTTTACACAGCCAACGCTCGACGTGCAGTGAGACTCATCACAGAACAAGAGGGCCCAAGGGGCGCTGTGGACCACAATGGGGGATCATTTAACCTCCCGTCCTTTCACGATCGTGCATTGAAGGAATGTCACAGTCAAGCAGAAAAGAAACCTCCGGTGAAGGACGAGCTGTTCTCACCGAAGGAGGTAGCCAGGCGGCGTCCAACTCAGCCCCGGGGGACGACCAGTCGACTCCTGTGCGACAGCCCTAATGGCTGCCTCCGGTTCCGAAGTCCTGGAAAGTATCCAAGACGATATTTATCCCCAAGGGCGGTGAAGACCACTCCCCGGCGAACTGGTGCCCCATCGACCTCTCCTTGCACCGCTCTCAAGATAAACACTTCTTTACTATCGAAACGCCTCAACGACTGGGCGGAGGAGCATGGCGCCCTCTCCCTTGCCCAAAAAGGCTTTAGGCCCCACGACGGAGTCTACGAAAATAACTTCCTGGTGGAGTCTCTGCTCGAGGACGCGAGAGCAAAGAAGCACAATCTTTGCCTCGCCTTTACAGACCTGTCTAATGCTTTCGGATCGCTCTCCCACGAAGCGATGCTCGAGAGGCTACGAGCCGCCAAGTGGGAGACAAGTTTGTCAACATCGTCACAGACATGCACGGACAACACACATTATCTCTCCGATCAGGGCGTCTCCCCACTATTCCCATGCCATAGAGGAGTGAGACAAGCCACATTCTTTTCAACCAAACAACTGACCCTATTTTGCGCTCCACCCTAGCCCTATCTAATCTCCAAATACAAGGCGGAGCTCACGCCGACATCTGCCTAGCTGCTACGAATCCAAACACGCTCCAAGCTATGCTACTACGCCTCTTCACGGAGGCTCAAAAGATCGGGGTCAAAATTAACTTAACCAAGAGCGACACCCTTGCCATTCACGAATACGCCGTGAAAATGAAAAAAATCTCTGCGTACGGCAATTCGCTCAAGACTCTGTCCAAAACCGACCACACCAGGTTCCTTGGCAAGCCAGGGGGGGTTCTCGGGTGGTTCTCCCCTCGCGAGCCTCGGGGGAGGATGTAACAAACCGGACCGAGAAGATCGACGCATCCAACTTCGCGCCGTGGCAAAAGCCGGACGCGCTGCGGACGTTCATCCTGCCTCGCCTCTCCTTCCCCGTCAGGAGGAGGGCGCTGCGCGTCTCAGACGGAACGGAGCTCGACGCGTGACTTTGTCAAAGACATCGCGGGCCTTCCTGTAAACGCCTCCTCTCACTACATCCACGCGCCGAAGTCAGCAGCTGGCATTGGCCTCCCTCAGTTCTCAAAGGAGGAACATTTCCCATTTATTGAGGTCACCTTTTAATCTCTCCTGACCGTATCGCCAGCTTTTAATCTCTCCAGCTCCGATCAAGCTGCCCAACTACGTTCATGCATTACTTTTAAGATACTAAATCAATATGTATTTCGTACACCGTGGAAACAGTTAATTCCTACTGTCCGCACCTTAGCCGAGCCAAAACTAAGGAACACAATTTCCACAAGACTTCCCAATACTGACATTACTCCACATGTGAAGCCGATTACCTGAACGCTACATTAGACATAGAACATCGTTGGAGAGGTTCCATCTGGACTAGGGCACGTCAGGCCTCCAAAGCCACAAACTCAACCTGGGCTTTCGAACTACAAGACGGCTTCCTCACGCCCAACCTTATCCTACCTACAAAGAAAGGCGAGAATGTTTTCACCGCGCGTCAGAGGAAATCTGTTCTGAGATCTCTCAGGCAGGTTATCCAAGCTTCGCACATTGACGCGTGGAAGAGCCAAACAGACCAAGGCAGATCAGCGAAGTCCTCCCACTTGGTGCGTTCGGGGGCGCATCTGAGGGGGGTGGACTGCCTCTGGGTGCAGAGGGCCCGCCTTAACCGCCCTCGCAGCGACCGCGCGCCGGGAGGCGACCGAAGCGATCCTCGCCGAGTTAGTTTCTAACACCCAGTGTTCAAACACATTTAAATAAATTAAAATTAGTATAAATGTTTAGTGCAGTAGCAGTTTCGTATTAGTATTGCTATAGTGTTAGTTTGATCAGATGCAACGCTGTGTTCAAGATCATTACTCAAAACTAAAATTACTACCTATGATTAGAGTAAGTTAAGGTAACTATCAGTGAGCAGAGGTAGCCAAAGTCAATGCAATCAGACGAAAGCCCCATCTGCACGCGAGCGCGGGCTGCGCTGAAAGTTTGGTCGACGTCACTCAATAGGCGCAATAACTGAACGACTGCCGGTACAGAGATGACGGCACGCGCCACCCCTGCGTCGCCAATCAGGAAGGGGCGATCAACCGCCTACGCGAGGACGCAGCGCTGGAAGCAGAGCTGCACCGCCAGCGGCCGCCCCGCCATTCCACCGGCCGGTCTGGTGAGGCTGCTCCAAGCCCATTTGACGAGCTTCTTTGCTAAAGGTACCAAATCCATAATTTTCGAAAATTGAACTATAGATGGCAGCACATAATATTTGATGGGTATCAAAATCTAAATGAAATATCGTTTTTCACAAAAACTTCCAAAATTTCGTCAATAGAGGTCGTCAAAATTCTCGTTTCATGGCGAAACGTACTCAATCAGTTTCATCTTCCTCTGAAAAACTTACCAAATCCTCCACCAATGATGTGGCTGGAGTTTCGTTGTCATGAACACGTCCAGCCAATAGAGGGACTCAATACGGCCATGTGACTTCATTGAAGTTTTAGAAGCTCCATCTTTGAAATCATCGTTGTGAAGTGCAGTGTGATTTTTGGTGTAGTTCGCGTGTTATTTGAATTTTACTATCGTGGTATAGGCATGCATGTTGGTTGATTGATAAAATAGATTCTGATGTATCACACGAATATGATGATGTGCCGGAATGTACTGATAAGCCGAGAAAACGAAAAATATCCATGGATACGTGGAAGAGGAGTCTTGCAAAACAAGAGAAACAAACATTCTGCGAATAAGAAATCAATTACAAGTATTTCCTGCAATCGGAACGATAACTTTTGCAAAGCGATATGTGTAACTGAAGATGATATTATTCGTGAACACAAACGATACTGGGATACTTCAGATGCTGTGAGCAAAAGAAATTTTTTATGGGAGATATTGATGTTTACCCTCCAAGAAGAAGACCTAATCAAGGTAACAAGGAAAATGGAAGCAAAAATAAAACAATTTGCTACAACATTCAAACCGCGCTTCAGGGCAAGTTCCATATTTGCAGAGCCACTTTTCTAAGCATTTTTATTGTTGTAAGAAGGAAGGTGGAGCATGCAGCTGATGAAAAGATGAATTGGGGAGCAGCGCATTGAGAGAGCGTGTGAGACATGAGGGGGCGAACGAATTAACGTGACTATGAAGAAAATACAGGAAGATATTACCCACTCACATAGCCAGCTTTAGATGTAGGGAGAAGCACTGAGGAAGACAGAAAGCGCCTTTAAGAAAATACTTACCTCCATCCTTTAGTATACGCATTATGTGGAAATTTATTTTGTGAGGAGAGACCAGCTAACAACATCACCATACTGTACATATGGCTCGTACTAGGTAATCAGTACAGAAAATATCTTATTGAATTATTTATCAAAATAGGTTTGAGTTGGTTTCCGAAAGATGCCAAAATTATAACTTATTATTTTGTGAACTAGAATCTAAAACACATGTTCTATTCTTTAATTTTTTACATGATATTTGTCACGAAACTTAATTAGGGTTTTGCAAGATAAAGCGAGACACCTGTAACGACTGTCTACCATTGAAAGTTCGTTTTGCTTCTGCTGCTGCTGATAAAGACCTCAAGAAACAAATTGTTGTAGAAAGACTCGTGCACAAATTAACTGCTAAAGCATTTTTTTCGGAATCTGAGTAAGTTCCCAGAAAAATCTGTGACACTTAACTTTGATTTGATGCAAAATCAACCTTTACCTAAAACATAGATTAGTAAGGCATACTATTCACGTCAGTTGTCGAATTGTTTTAGGAATTGTTATACATAACGATAAAAAATAATTTCACCTGAGACTACATAATTTTACAGGTGACTTGAAAATAAAGGAGGCAGGGGTCCTAATGAAATCAGTTCATGCCTATGGCACTTTTTTCAAATCTGTTCTGAAACCGTATTGTGAAGGAAATAATATTAAGTGCATACGATTGTTTTGTGACAGTTGTGCATCCCAAAACAAAAATTACTGTGTTTTATTTATGTTTTGCGTGATTGCATCACAATATGGTCTTGATATTGAATGATTTTTCCCAGTACGTGGCCATTCACACATGCCAGCGGACAGGTCGTTTGGCATTGTTGAAAAAAGAATTGAGAAAGGTTGAAACAATTATGATCCCAGAGGAGTATGACTGAATTTATGAGACTGTAGGGACTGTCCGCAGTCTAAATTCTGATTTTCAGTGGCATAATTGGCAGGAATTAGCTGAAGCATCAGTCCCAAAATCCAAAACTTTAAAAATTAGTGAGGCAAAAAGATTGGTAATTGATCCCACATCAGCACTGGTTGGTATGCATTCTGGATATGTAGTGATGCCAGTATGCCAACACAAAATGCTGAGAAAGGGCATACGATATGATGATGTATTAACAATATTAATGTTAATTAAGTTTTGATTATTAATAATTTAAACTTGTTTCAATGAAGAGCTGCATTATAAATATTAAAAACATTAATCATAATAGTTATTTAGTCATTAACTATACCTACATCCAACTTCTACATTTTTTGTCAACACGTACCAAATCCAAAATTAAAACCATTATAATATTAGAATAAACTATGTAATATCTTGGATTTCACCAGGAAATACTTCTGTGACTCCCAGAAAAACTTAAAATATAATATTTGTTTCATACAATAACAATTTTAGCTCCTGTAGGTTTTTTTGCTCTACTGTAAAATTTGCCCAGTTGGCTTTGGAAAGAAGCTCATTTCAGTGCCCCCGAGCCCTATCACACGCCAGTCAAACGCATGTATTGTCTCCGGGGAAATGAGGAAGGCCGCGCCGCGCCCGTCTCCGCCCCCGCAACGCCGTCCCACTCAGCCATCGGGAGCAGTCTTCGCTACAAACAACGCACATTCACCTGCCTCTGCCCGCCGCCCCTATCCACCCACGCGAAGCATTCAGATGCCGGTGGATTGGCAGGCGATCGCTTTCAACCTCCGCGGCACCTCTGTGGCACCCGGGTTCTTCACGCTCAAACCATTCGGCGTGCATTCGAGACCATTCGGCCATTAGAAAGGAGCTCGAAAAAAATGCGATTTCTAAAGCGACACGCGTAATACTTTTTCAGAAGGAACACCGAAGAACGGCGGCAGTAAACTAGTCGTTCGTGGCCTTCAGAGGGCATCAACCCTGAAGAATTAATATCTGAAATCGAAGCACAAGGCAGTTAAAATTCACTTCATGTCCGGAACGAAGCGGGTATATCTCCACCAGGAAGGACAAACACATTGATGTCTTTAGGCCTCTACCTTGTCGAAATGAATCCCTCTCAAATCCAAGCAACTAAGCAAATTTCAGGCCCTACAAAATCGAATCATTAGGTGGGAAGAACACAAGCGCGCGGTGTGGAGCACTCGCAGAGCGCCCCCGCCCCACCGCCCCACGCCCTCTTCCCCCTCGGGCCTTGGCCATCTACTGGCAAATTGGTAGCCCAGGCTAGTATCTTGTCTATTCTTTGGGCAACGAATTTGAAAGCTAACCTTTCACTGCCTAATGACATTCCTGTCATCTTACACTCGGCGAGGAGTCATACCTAGG
The DNA here is from genome assembly GCA_031308135.1 of Acheta domesticus. Lineage (NCBI taxonomy): Eukaryota > Metazoa > Arthropoda > Insecta > Orthoptera > Gryllidae > Acheta > Acheta domesticus. The sequence continues at coordinate 2,763,555 of JAHLJT010005437.1, read as the reverse complement.
CAATTTCCAAAACGTAAAATTGAGGAATGTCTTAATACCAACTGCTTTCCTTCTGCTTGATGTAACAAGCTGCACTGATCAGTAATATACAATCTGATATACAACACATTTCGGAAGGGATTAAGGGAAACGAAGTATCTTTCTGTCAACTGTAGAGGAATCGATCCATCAGGCTGAAGGTAATTTTTTAGCGACAACGCGAAGGTCCCATTCTGGACTTTTTTCCTGTGACATTACCTTTGAAAAAGGATCCCTCGGTATTGGGGAGACCATATTACATTCCAAAGCAATTCATGTTGTCATTAGAACAGCGCTTTCAAAGGGATGAGAAACTCAGGAGGGACTGTTTCATTTATGAGAATAAATCTCCCTTGGCCATGCTGAGTAATGCAAGGCAACGAGGGGTGAAGTAAGCAATTATATACCGCATTTTTGTGAACAAAATCCTTCTTTACTCACCACTAAACTGAGCATTGCATTTCATCCATCAGTAAAAACGACTTCTGGCCAAAGCCTACACCATGCCCTGTGGAGCGGGACTGAGAGTGCAGCAAAAATTAATCGATATTCTCTTCAGATTAGAATTTTCAAATGCACCTTTGCTGCTGATTTACAGAAAATGTACCGTACGATTAGATTAATTCATGAAATTATGATCATAAAATTCTATAGCGAGAGCATTCTTCAGTTCATCTAAACGCTTCCAAACGCTAACGTATGGCCTCCGTACTTCAGCTCTCTTAGCCACACGATGATTCAAACATGTCGGTATTGATAGTGAAATTACCTTTCCAGAAGCGGCCACTGCGCTTAAAAATTCCTTCTATGTAGATGACCAATCGTATGGAGCAGAAGCAAATCAAGTATTCAACAGATCACAGATATGCTCTTAGAAGCTAATTTCAAATTGATGAAGATTAGAAGCAAAGCTGAATCAATGATAAATACTTTGCTTAGAGATTCCCCTGGGGAGGATCTTGGCGCATTAGCCTCAGACAATTTAAGTAAAATACTCGGGTCTTTTCTGGCATACAGTAAGTGATACCTTATGGTCACAATGTCCGAAACGCCACCTCGTACCGACTACACTGGTTGGACCAAGGGGTAAATTTTTACATGTAATAGCATCTCTATATGATCCTTTGGGTCTAGTCACACTTGTGACAATAAGAATCAAAATATTTTTAGCCACTATAAGAAAAAAACGTTGGATTGGGTTGTTAGTCTAACATCAGACTTGGTCTGTTGGTGGGAAAGTAACTTTATTAACCACACTGATCTTTCCTAGAAGAGACAATGGTGCTAGCAGATAATACTAGCTGGTTTCTCTGGCACATCGTCAAGGGCCTACGACGCTTGCATTTTCTTAGTTTCTGTAAATTTGCAAGGGCAGCAAAGTTATCTGACTGGCAAAGTGAAAGATCTGTTTCTGTTTTTAGTTCAGAAAAATTCCTTCCTCTCTCACTCTAGCATTGTCTATCGGCGAAACGGCGCTCCGCCTACGTTCCGGTGAAAGTTTTTGTTTTGAGTTTCTCTCCCATTCGGATTCCCGAAGCGCATCGCCCGAAAGCATCGTACTTACTAATCAAGAGCATAAGCACAGATAAAAAAATAACAAAAAAGTCTTTTAAATTCGCATTATTTTACCGATAAATGGAGTGTTGAAAAACGTAGCGCCTGTTTTGCTAACCGAAATAAGTGCAAAACCGCTTTTTCCCGCGCCTAAAACAGGTAAAGCTGAACTATCTATTCAATGATCACAGATTCTTTACAAAATATATCTAACAAGAGGAATCCACCAAGTTTTATGCAGAGATTCAGCAAGAGAATAGGCAGCTTGTAACCACGAACCGACAGCCCCGCCGCTTATTTTAGCTCCCCCACTTCGGAGTTGTTCTGCAGCCAAAAGTTCCTCGACAACTCCATACTTAACGCCTTACCGACAAAGCGAAATGATTATAGACTAGAAAATGTTAACCTAATATTATCCAAAATATACATGTACCAGACGATATGCAATCAGACATTCACATCAATTACATGACAAGTACACATTAAAAACGTATACAGGAAGGCGACAATATACCATCTCCACAATCACCCTACCGTCCAGAATGCACAAGAGACCATTAGACCTAAACGACAAATACAAAGAAATTTTGATCAATTGAGACGTGACGAGGACAAAAAGCGACTAAAGCAATTACGAATAGTACATAGGCAATTCCTTCATTAGACACAAATTTCACGAATTTTTGAGACACATGCGGCCCAACAAAAATTCACAATATCATTAACCCTCAACTGGAGCACCAGGGTCCTGGGGCCCCTTCTTAATTTCTTCTGCTTCATTATTTTGCCGCAATGTGTTGTACGCAACCGAGACGCCCATGCACATTCACTTTAGTATTTTGACTAACCAGCGCAATGTTTGTCCATGTTCCAATTAGTGCTCCGGTGTGATGCTGTAAAATTATATATTTGTAGGCAACGGTAAGGGTCCCGTTAATACTGGCGCTCCATTAGTTTTGTCCATTTGCGCTTGGCTGTGTTTTGTGTAGACAATTGTTTGCAGGACAATAATTTCTTGTTAAAAGTGTCTGATGCCGTTATGTAATTGTTGTACGAGGCATTCTGTAAACATCGCATAAATTCAACATAATTTATTTTTCCAAATTTTGGTACTTATAAAAATTTCCCCACAGCTTGAACGTCTGCAAAAAGATTCATAAGGTCCTCCGGTCAGGGAAACACACTAGAATAGTCATAATCCACAAGGGTGCAATCCACAAGGCTTATAACGATCCGGCCAGTCGGAGGCCTACGTCTTTGTCCAACACTGCCCCCTCGGATGCCACCAGGTTCTTGGGGAAGCCTGTTGGATATTCGGTCCTCCTAGCCTCGCCAAGGTGGAGGAAGTGATGGAGCAGACAAGAAGAATCGCGGGCTCCAACCTCGCGCCGTGGCAGAAGTTGGACGCACTCCTCACCTTCGTGCTGCCGCGTCGAAACTCTAGAATTCGAATGCGAACTTTGGAGGCGACGGATGGAAAGGAGTATATCCTAGCGCTGGGAAAGGAGATTTTGGGCCTCCTCTCCACTTGGAAGGCGGGGGCGGGGGCGAGGATTGGGCTCCCCCAATATTCCAAGGAGGTCCTAGAGGGGGCGTTTGAACTCCTGACCTCCCCAGACCCTACGGTGTGGGCACTCGCCTCACGGCAGCTGCGAACACCGCGGAGTCGCCCTCGGTCGCGGCGACCTCACGGCCGGACGACGTGGCCGACTACCTCAGCGGCAGCGCAGCCAGAGTCCCGTCCACGGCCACCAAGGTCAACTGGGCACCCTCTCCCTCTCCCTCATCGTCCAGGTAAAGGACGAAGAGAAAGTCATCTCAGGGCGCCAGCGGAACGTGCTGCGGACGCTGAGGAGCGCCAACGCCGGCGCGCACGCGGAGGCCTGGAAGCGACAGATCCTCTCACTTGCTCCGCACGGGCGAGCACCTGCGCTGCAGCGATTACTTCTGGGCGGAGCGGGCCCCCTCCATCTGCTCAGAGGTATGCGCGGGCCACCCCACGGACAACGGCTGCCGGTTCGGCTGCGTCGACGCAGGCGCACGTGCTCTGCCACTTCGCCAGAACTGGGGCCTCGTTAGGGAGACACGATAGCATCTCGAGCGCCGTCAAGGGCGCCGCCTGCGCGATGAACTGAAGGGTCATCGCTGAGGACGAGGTCTTTGGCAGCCGAGGCCAACAGGCAAGGCACGGCCTAGAAGATCTTGGACGTCGCCGTTGCGATCGAGGGCGGGAGGGCTGCCTGGCGAAAGCCCGCCGCAAGAAGATCACCAACTACACCGACCTCGCTGCAGAAACCAGGGCGATCGAAGGAGCAACCTCGTCCCTATCATCGTCGGGGCACGCGGAGCTTGGGACCCGCCAATGATAAACTCTAGAAGACACTCGTCCATGCGGAGCACTTTCCGCTCTCAGGAAGAGGATGATTTCTGCTGTTATCCGGGGCTCCCAGGACGTCTATATCTTCCACCTGCGTTAGGTCGTCCCTGGGAGGAAGAACATCTGGCGCCGTCCCAGCACACCTCGGCCCTTCTCAGGACCACACTCCATCGATAGTCGTGCCAGCAGCCACACATTATCTTCAGCCAATCATCTCCTCTCTGCCTTCCAACACTGCCCTATGTCGCTGCCGCTTCAACCGCTCAGTTCCATACAGCCTGTGTGAATGCGAGCGCGACCAATGTGAACGTGAGTGCGAGTGTGTGTGTGTGCTATCCTCGCTTGAGGAAAAGGTAACAGCACATGTGGGTGGTCGCGGCCGCGGAGTCACCAAAACGGAGCCACAGTGCAACGCTCTCAGAGGGGGAGAGAAAGAATTCCGATACAGTTACAAAGCGACTTGACGCGTGTGGTACGGCTCGCACTGCGTGGGCGGCCGGGGCCGGAAAGGTGATTTTGGCGATAATGGTCAGTCGAAGAGTTGGAGAGCGACAATAAACGTCTTGTCAATAGAAAACTTGTCAAGGAGGGGGATCGCGCTCCGCTAAGGGAGAAGGGTTCTTGTTGGTGTTTGTTCCGGAGACATCGAGGCCTCGCACTCCGGGTGGCAAGGCTTCCGCGATACGTGACCGTGGGACGGTCAAGGAAGAGCCATAAAAAGTTATATTCAATGGCAGGCAGGGTAGCCCCTAAGTTACACAAAGCTAGTGTGGAAGAGAAAGGGATTCTGTCCGAACTAAAAACACGTATAGAAAACAGATCTTTCACTTCCTCGGGAAAGCGGAAGAGCCTTGTGAGCTAAATAACCTCTCGAGTTTGTCAGGCAAAGGGACACCCCTTTGAGTCCGCACGCGCCAGGACCCTGGCGGAAGGGGACTGTCTTCGGGCGCTCCGAGGAGAGATTGGACTTCCTGCGGAAGACGGAGCTCGTGCGAGGCGCCAAGCTGCCCCTCGGCAGAAGATCGACGCGCCCCAAACAGTTCATCCCCCGGCTGTCCTTCCCTACGTCGCTGGACTTGTTCAATCAGACGACGGCGAGGAAAGCGGACCAGCACGTCCGAGCATTTGCGCGAGAGACGCTGAATCTCCCGTGCACTACTTATACACAGCCAGGGACAATGCTGGCATCGGGCTGCCCGAGGTGAGCCGGGAGACGGACGTCGCCAGCGTGGACGCGGCCTTCAAGCTGCTGACGACGGCGGGAGGCGGCGAGCGACCTGCGGCGCGCGGTCCAGCAGCGGAGCGGCATCCGGGCGCCCAGCGCGACAGACATCGCTTACTACTTGAACAACTCGCCAAGAGTTCAGCATGTCGCTCTCAAGGGTGGATGGTCTCGCGCCCGCATCGCAACGAAGAATTTGAAGATCAGATGGACGCTGGAGGAGGCTGAGGGCGACCTGAAGCCCAGCCTTATTATCGAAAACATTCAAGACAACTTGGACGTGGGTCTCCTGCACCAGCGCCACCTGCTGGTAAGACGACTTCGCGGCAGATACCAGGCCGAGCACTTCGCGCGGGGGTCGCTCTCCGTCTACTTCGTCCGCAGCGGCGAGTTCCTTCGTCCACCCCGCGCGCCTCAACCTGCTGGGAGGGCTGCGGGGCACGCGGCCGTGGGCGCGCCGCCCGGGCGAGGACGAGCACTGCAGGCGGAACTGCAGTGAGGACGGGTCGCCGCAGCGGGAGACGCTGGCGCACGTCCTCAACCACTGCGACATGGCGGCAGTCACCAGACGGCACGAGATTGTGGCCCCCGTCAAGGCGGCTGCCGTCAACAACGCGTGGGAGGTAGTGGCGGAGAACCACGTGTGGGGCCCGCACGGCCTCGAGCCCGACCTCGTCCTCCAGAACCGCACGGCTACTGAGATAGTGATAGTAGACGTCACCTGCCCCTTCGAAGGCAGCAGGGACAATGGGCGTGAAGAAAAACTTTCAAAACACACCCCCAGCCTCGCGCACGCAAAGAGCCTCGCGCGTTCCGCTAGAATCCTGCCGATTGTGGACCGCGCCAACGCCGCCGCCCTCGAAGTGTTGTTCCTTCTCAAACGCTCTGCGCGAGGCCACCTATCCGCCACTTTGGCGGCTCCAGAGCGCGCCCCGCGAGGCAACGTGCGTACACTATGGACATAGAGTGCGCATTGCGTTTATGTAAACAATAGTGTAATAGATAATGTATTCCTGTGTTTGTAAATATAATGTAAAGTGTCAATTCAATTAATTCGTGTACTTTCTTTCCCATAGGTTCTGTCCAATGCAACATATTTACAATGTATACGCCATGTATTTAAATGTAGTAGGACTCACAGCAAAACTTGAGTAAGTCGAACCCGAACTCTTCCGTGATGAGTTATGAGGACTTTGATGAAACAAATAATGGCGGACGGACGCGTCCTTCGTACCGCTCCACGATTTTCGTCTTTTAACGCGGACATCGTGATTCGAATAAGTTTTGGCGTGTGCGTGCGACTTGTGACACTGGACCAGGTTACATGGTAGGAACATCATCCGGACGAAATTAACACCATTATGAGTGAACAAGCGCCCCCTCGGGGCCGTGATGAGTGGCATCGCGGTGGCTTTGTGGCAATCTAATAGTCAACGCAAGTGCAATATTCAGTGTTCTAGATGGAAGCCGGTCTTGCTAGGGACATGCGCGTGCTACTAGTTTTTATGTAAACAAGGTGCAAGTGTATATATCTTGTATTCTTGTAATTTCTGTGCGCGAATGATGCGAAAATCCGACATGGCAGCCGAATAGCTTGGGTACGCCAACTGCTGCCCGTGATGTCACGGCTTGCCTGGCAATGAAAATCATGAATTAACGCCCTTCAGGCGGCAAATTCGGCTAGCAGTGCGTATTGGTATACCGATGCAACCTGCCCTTCCTGATTGGAATGCACGGAGGACATATCTCAGCGTAAATGGGCCTGACATTCCTTGCTCTCTGATCTGGGGCTTGTGGTCCCCTATAGCGTCGCGACGCGCCCCGCCCCTCCGGCTCCACCGCACAGCACACGCGCCACGTGGCCTCGCCTCGTGTGAGAGCGCCGGTAGCCATGGTGGCAACGAGACGGCGCGGGGAACAAGAGATGGGTGGTTCAATTACACTAGAGTACGAATATTGTTACTCCACTTTTTACTCACAAAGCCTCACGGAAAGACTGCAGCTGCAGGCGCGGACCCCGCAATTCACTCGCAGCCCTTAGACATAGAACTGACATACATGTTCACTAATTATTGATTCTTACTCTGCCAACTGACTTAACGTGATATATACTCAACAGATGGTTCCAATAAACGATATATGTAATTAACAAGGGCCTCTAAGTAACTATTTCTTCCAATGTGCATGCTTTTCACATTATGTACTTGGGTATTATATGTATTTCGGTCTGTCCACCTACATATAAAACTTTAAACTATGTAATATTCAGCGTTCTAAATGAGTCAGACTTATCAATGACTAGCGAGTGTCGCTATTTTAATGTGGACAAAGTGGAAATGTAATTATCTGTATTTAATTGAATTTTTAATATTCGAATAACGCGAAAATTTAACATGGCAGCCGAATAGCGTTGGTACGCCAAATGCTGCCCGTGACGTCACGGCACCCTTGGCAAAGAATGCCAGAGATTAACGCCCTTCAGGCAGCAAATTCGACTACCAGTGCATATTAATATATCGATGCCACCTGCTCCGTGTGAGGCGTGTAGTGATACCGCTCCGTGATTTTAGTCTCTTAACGCGGACATCGTGATGCGATTGCTATACTTTTCGGGGTGTGTGTTCAACTAGTGATAGTGCACCAGGAAACATGCTGGGAGCATCATCCGGACAAAATTAACATTGAGTGAGTAAATCAGCGCCCCCTCGGGGCCGTGGTGAGTGGCTGCGCGGTGGCTTAGTGGCTCGTGGCGAACATTCTTTCAAGGGGGAAAGGTACATCTGATGTGCTTAGTGTCAGTGCAAAATGTGTTAAATAAGATAGTGTTATATGTGCAAGTGTAAATAGTGTGCGGGTTTTTTTATTTGTATTTCTATGTCCATGTGTACTTGTTATTGATGCGAATCCAACATGGCTGTCAGGATTGCATGGGTACGTGACGTCACGAACTCCCTGATTCTAACGTCCACATTAGGGCTTCCCGGACACGGAGCATTCTCTCGGGAATAAAATTAACTTGGAAACCCACATGTTGCTTTCACTGCAGACCTGTCTGGATTCACAGTATTAATCACATTTTCCACCGTCATCGCTCTGGCCATTAGCAATCAGACAGATGACAGAAGAAGGAATTCTGTCCGAACTAAAAACATGTATTGAAAACAGATCTCTCACTTCCTCGGGAAAGCCGAAGGGCCTTGTGAGCTCAATAGCCTCTCGACATTCTTTGTCAGGCGAAGAACAAACCCCGTACCTCCCGACCTCGCAGGAGCTACAAGGTAAGAGTGATGACGGTAAGTAATAAATAAACAAGTGATTGTGTATATACCCGTTAAAATAAAAAATAATGTGAGTACTAAAAATGTATAATAATGCAAATAATGTAATTATGAAGCAGATGATGTTAATATAGTTGCTACTAATAAAATGTGTTACTTGGTGTTTGTTCCGGAGACATCGAAGCCTCGCACTCCGGGTGGCAAGGCTTCCGCGATACGTGACCGTGGGACGGTCAATGAAGAGCCATAAAAAGTTATTTTCAATGGGAGGCAGGGCAGCCTCTAAGTTCGACAATGCTAGTGTGGAAGAGAAAGGAATCCTTTAGAACTAAAAACATCTATAGAAAACAGATCTTTCACTTCCTTGGGAAAGCGGAAGGGCCTTGTGAGCTCAATAGTCTCTCGGCTTTCTTTGTCAGGCAAAGGGACACCCCGTACCATAGCCTCCTTTAGTACAAGCCGTGCTGTAAGAAATTTGGCATCGATGTTCCAAGTCCTACGCTGGCGGCGTGGGAGACGCGGCCGGACCTCTAAAGCAACCTGTTGTTAGCGGTTGCTTTTGGTGCAGTGTAGTGCGTGCTGTGACAAGTTGTCCGAGTAATTGAGATTTTGTATAAATATATTAATTTGCAGTGAGCGAGAATTTTTCGCAAGAGTCTCACTTTGATGTAGGATTTATAAAAGAAGTTTTTTCAAGATAATCTCTACGGAAAGAACACGGTAAGTTGTTTATATAATGTGAACTCAAACTTAACCTACAAAACATCATATTTCACACGTGGTCTTGCTTTTGCATTCTAGATCTCTTCATACAGCGTAGTTCGAAGATAATCTGGGTTCTGCGACCACATTCATCGAAGGCAGACTGTTTTATTAGGTAAGTAAATAATTTATTGTGAAATCGCCGAATAAATGCAAAGCATGTTTAATGATTTTGTTTATTTTCAAGCTTTCTTCTGTCCATGTGATTACCTCTCAGTACAAACTGATTATCTTGCTGACTTCGTTTTATCAAGGTATGTTGCTTGTTACTTTAATATGAAAAATAAAATTCAGTACTATAATGAAAACATCAGTTAATTTTTTTACTTTCCCGTATACATACGTATACACGGAGTGATATACGCAGTATAGGGAAAGTTATGTAATGCTGCGCGAAAAAATGGCCAATTTTCGGCGGAAAAAAATTAATTGCCGGGCCGTGAAAACGAATACGTGGATAAAACCAGTTGCTAAATTAAGAAAAAAAAATCCCCCAACACGTGGTGTGGTCAAAATCCATGATTTGTTGCTTCTTTATGCTTAAAAATCGATTGACGGCATTCCGTCCGTCTGTGGTCACCGCTAGCGCCTAAACCGTTCGGTCGATTTTCTTCAAAATTGATATTCCCCAGTCGATCTGATTCTAGTCGAAGCTTTGTGATTTTGAAAAAGATTCTTTAAAATTTGGGGGTACTTTATATGAAGCCCCCCGGGGATTTTCAACATTTTCTCAAAAACGGCTCCAGATTTTTTCTTTAAATTTCTTGTATGAATAGAGGAAAATACACTTTTTAACATGGCATAGGTCCGATTTTCACGTACAGCTCTGAATTTTCGAAAATTGTGAAAGTTCGAATTTTTTTCGGCGTCTTTCTCCAACTACAAAATTGAAGATAGAGATTTTTTCTTCAAATAAAATTTGTTCTGCATATTGAGTTCTTTAATAAAGGTCATGTAAATGTTTTTCACAATTTTGGTAGTTTTCGTGCAATATTGCGTGCAATATGTGCAATTTTAAAAAATTACAAAAACAAAATTTTCTCAAAAACGGCTCCAAATTTTTTCTTTAAACTTTTGGTAGGGACAGTAATAAATGTACTCTATCAATGACATAAAAGCCATTTTGGTCTATCGGTTGGTTTTTTCAAAAATTACCAAAATGTAATTTTTTTTAGTTGTCTCTCACGTCGTTAATATTTACATTATCGGCGATTTTTTTACATAATTATATTTACGAGTATATATGCTTTAAATAATGTCAAGTAAAGTTTCTCGACAACACTACCGTTTTCTGTGAAAAGTAGCTCAAATTTCGGCATTTTCAGAAATGCTCAAACGTCATTTTCTCGTTTATTACTGCAATTTTTTTTGAAACTTTTGTAACGGATAGTGCTCATTACATTCATTAGTATAGCGTGAAGTTTATTTTGAGTTTTTTTTGTTTTTTTCAAAAATGATATAAATGTAAATTTTTTGAAAGATCTCTCACATCTTTAATATGCACATTATCCGCAATTTGTAAAGATTATATTTGTGAGTGTAAGTGCTTCAAATAACTTCAAATAAAGTATTTTGAAAACTCAAAAATTTTCTGTGAAAAAGAGCTTCAAATTTCGCATTTTTAGTAGCGCTAAAACGCCATTTTCTCTTAAACGGCACATAATTTTAAAAAGAAAATTGCCATTTACGGCTAGGTTTTCGTGTTCTTTAATATTCTAAAATTAATGTTTCTGTTCTACCAATAGGAAACCGAAAAATTAAGAAAATGACAAAAAAATGTACTTTTGGCGATGATAGATGGTAGCCGGCAAGAAAGAGTATGTGGCAATTCCGAATATTGACAAATAAAATAAATACGCTCATGCTTAATTTTTTCAAAATACGAGTAGTTTTTCTTTAATTTTGTGACAAACGTAATAGGCCGCTGTAAATTTACTGCGCTTCGGACAGCTGGATGCGTCGTAAATTAGAATGTGCAATTTTGTATATTATTTCTTTCTTCGTTTCTTACATTCGAACTTTGTTATAGACTTACACATTAATATTTTAGAAATTGTTTATTTTGAAATATTTGAAATAAGTAAAAAGAATTAATAGCTCTCAGAATAGCGACAATGCAGGGTCTGCAACAATGGAATTCACTTTGCGCTCGCGAATATCTGTGAATTAGTGTCACTGTTGTGACCTAATGGAGCTGTGTGAAAAGGAGTTATAATTGTCTAATTTATGTTGATATTTGCAGGCAAATATTTAGTTTTGCACCAAATGCTGTACCATTTGTAGTGAGTAGAGAATTTGTTGCATGGTTTTAAAATACTCTTCCCTAATCATGGCCCAATGGAAGGCATTTCTATATTTCCAGGGTATCAGGCTTCTTTTTCCAATACAGGGTTACAAAACTTTTGCATTCTATTCTTGTGAAGTTGTAGAATTCACATAGTTCTGACAACACTGCAATGGAAATAGTGAGTTCCAAGCGAAGATGTTAGTAGCGCATAACGTGCAATATTACAGTACTACTTAGCTGTTTCCTCTAATTCGGGAAAGTAAGTGCTGTTGTAGCACCACTAGTTTCTTTTAGATGCCCAGGTGATGTTGTGTACCAGGATGCAACTCTAATTATGATAGTTTTTTAAAGACGAATAAGCCAGTGACCACACTTTCTTTTGAAGAAAGAAGAAAAAAGTGGTTGCGTGCTATACCAAGAAAAAATTGATGGGCAATTTAGCAGTAATTGCTGCTTACCAAGACTTACTGATGATGTTGTGCCAACAATTTTTAAAAACCTGCCTTCCTACTTAACAAAGATTGACACACCACACAGAACAGATCCTCAAGACAGAAGGAGAACTTTTGTGCTCCGACAAGAGCAGCAGGTAGAGGAATTCCTCAAAAGTGATGACATTAGTGATTTCAGTGACTGTGTGAAACGCATAGAAAATTTTATCACAATATCCAGGGGCTTGTGTTGGAATATGATCAATGATAATGATACAGTGTGGCTGTATATTTTAAATACTGAAAGCAAAGAAAGTGTTGATAGTGGTTTGCATGTAAAGAGTAGTGTGTAAGTAAATAATTGTCTACAAACCAAAGTTTTTTTTAGAGATGTGGAAATTCCCACTCATGATTTAAAGTGGGTGCTACCTACATCGTCTTAAGTAAGTAAATGGTCTCAATAAGAAAATCTATTGATAAGATATAAAAATGTAAGTAGTGACAGTGAGTCCTGTGACAGTACTGAACATAATTTAATCATGGCTGGAAAATATTTCAGTAGAGTTGCAGAAAATTGTGGTGGTCACCCGTTTCACAAACATATTGAAATTAAAGCTGATCAAATTAATTTATTAAATGACAAACAGAGGAGGTATAGCCCAGCCACAATTTTCTTTGCTTTTATGGTTTTTCTGACTTCTTCACTGTTGGCACATACATTCCTTATTCGTTCATATTTGGCACCGTGGCGGGAGATTGGTTTTTAATAACCATCTTTGGCCCTTTATTACTGGCTCAGAATTTGCATTTTGAACGTACCGCGTCGGACTTCCAAATTCCCTCCAAAACCGCGCGCAAGGCGCTAAAAGAGCGGGTATGTAAAATTCCTGTTTTCTGTCGAAATTGCATTCGTCCTAGTCTCTGGTCGTAATAGTTTCATCTGTCTTCGACAGGGGGCAGCACTTGCTGGGGTTCCGTCCCAGGCAGGCTGGGGCAGAGGAAATTATTAAAGACACACTCGAACCCCGTTTTAAAAAATGACAGCATTCAATTCACACAAAATTCAAACAGCGAACCAGGTTTTTCAAAGTAGTCGCTCCGCCCAGTGAACGCCATTACGGCTCTCGCAGTAACGTTCCATGAGAACAGTTTAACTTAGCAAGGTTGGCATACCTGTCGGCTTTTAGAAAGACTTTCAAAGAGAAGCCATATTTTCGCGGGAACCTGCACATTGCATGAGCAAATTTGTGTAATACAGATTAAAAGAAGGCATTGCTTTTCGTGTGAGACTCAGGTAACGGGTTGAACGATTTATTCCCTGATTGTTTATTTATTATACTATCTTCTAATGAGAAGGGTATACTGTGTCTTTTCAAAGATCGAACGAGCGAACGAAAATAGCAGAACAGTTCGTCTCGCCGTAATCCAAATTATGATCGCTCTCCCAAAAAATTGAGCAATAACCCATATCTGAGAAAGGAGCTATATCGCCGCCTTAACAAAATTGGTGCCAGAAACACGGGATTCAGCAACCGGCAGGAAGCATAGCAAATTGTGTTTTCAGTGTTCTATTAGTAGTGTTGCATGGTGTAGCATAATATTGCAGTATAAGGTGACCTTTCAAGTACTTTCGCAATCGCGGGCAACATGCCGCAAAGCAGTGCATAGTGTTAACAATGAGAGCATAAGATGTCATAAATTGCCCCCTCTGCTAAGTAGAAACTCCTTTTAAAATGCCTTTGAGGAAGCAGACAGTATTGCGTTGGGAATTTATAGAATCAGCATTAACTAGAATCGAAGAGAGTCTGAAATCACTTTCAGACCTTAGCAGGTCGAATATACAATGTATCATGGAACGTGTAAATGAAATTTGGGCTGATGCCAGAACAGAATTCAATGACATTTTAAAACAGGAAGGACTAGCTGAGTTGAACCCCCCCCTAGAAAGCGTTGAGGCTATGGTTATGAACATCAAAGGTCAGTGTCTCTCCGCATTAGATACTCCAACCGAAAGATTACATTACAACAACACAAGCCTGCCTCATGTAAAGTTGCCCGTTTTTAGTGGTTTATATGATGAATTTCCAAAATTTCGTGATATTTTCTTAACCGCAGTGGTGAATAATAAAACACTTACTAATATTGAAAGATACATGCATTTATTAGCACACTTGAAAGGTGAACCTTATAATTTAGTAAGTACCTTAAGCGTGTCAGGAGATAAATTTTCAAAGAGTGTGGGAATTGTTAATTAAAAAATACTCAAATAAGGCGAAAATATTAGATACTCATATCAAAGCCTTGCTCAATTTGCCACAATTTAAGAGTAATCCATCGTGCCTTAAACCATTTATTTCTCAAATTGCCATGAACTGGAGTGGTTTAAAATCAGTGTCATTAGACATTGATTTGGGTGAAGTAATTCTACAGCATTTAGTATTATCAAAATTAGACTTAAAAACCAGAGAATCATGGTATCTTGCCCACAGTTCTGCCAAAAAGATGACAGGCTTACAAGAATTTTTAGACTTTCTCAACCAAAGGGTAAACGCTTTAGAGTTCAATGAGGATATCTCCCAATCAAATTTTGTTACAGTTGGAAAGCCTCATCAACCCTCGAGCAGCCAAAAAGTATTCAGTATTAAGGTGTCGGATGCCATGCAGTGCATCTTGTGTCCAGACAGTCATCCACTCTACAAATGTGCCCAATTTCAACAATTAAGTGTATCGGATCGCTCCAAGGTGTGTCGACAACACTCCCTATGTATTAACTGTTTATTCAAGGCTGGTGCAGGCCACCCCTGCAGCAAAAAACGTTGTAGAGAGTGTGGTAAGAAACACCATTCCTTGCTGTATGATCAAAATTATAACAAAAACAAAGATTTTTCTGCTACTAGGTTAGCAAATGATAATGTAGTTTCAAAGCCAAACTTGGTAACTCACCTAAAGGTTCAGTCAGAGGATTCCATAGCAGGAGAAGAATGTACGATAGGTAATATAGAAACTGAGAAAACTTTAACACATTGGCATGTGGGGATTCAAGAAAATCCTACTCGTTATTGCCTACGGCCATAATTTATGTAAGAGATAAGCAAGGAATGGATGTACCCGCGAGAGCACTATTAGATTCAGGGAGCGAGATCTGCTTTATAACAGAATCTCTGGTGCAGTTACTAGGTATCTCTAGATCCAAATGTAATTTTGCAATCAGGTTCAAATGGGAAGGTTAACCTAACCATCAAATCTCGTGTTAGTGATTGGCAAACATCAGTCCCTTGTCTAATTGTGCCGTCAATTTCATCTAAAATACCCCGAAGCCCGATAGATGTAACAAAAATTATTATTCCATCACATCTCAAATTAGCCGATGAGTCTTTCCATTTAGCAAACAAGGTGGATATATTATTAAACTCTGCAATATTCTTTGAAGTTTTCAAGGCTAAAAGTTCGACGCCTAGTGAAAGTCCTGTCATCTTTGACACTGAATTAGGAGCTGTAATAGCTGGGCAATTTCCAAAAATTAAAACTGAGGCATGTCCTAATACGAACTGTTTTTTTCCTGCTTGAAGCACAAAATGCACTGTTAAATAATGTAGAATCTGATATGCGAGGTATTTGGGAAGAGATACGGGCAAATGAGGCATCCCTTTCAAAAGTAGAGGAAATAAATCATCCAGCCGAAATTAATTTTTTAGCGACAACGCGAAGGTTGCCATCTGGGCATTTTTCTATGTCGTTACCCTTTATGCAAGATCCTTCGGTATTGGGGAGGTCATATCACATCGCAAGGCACTTCATGTAGTCATTAGAACAACGTTTTCAAAGAGATGAGAAGCTAAGGAGGGACTATGTGGCATTTATGAGAGAATATATCTCCCTTGGGCATGCTGAGGAATGCAAGGCAACAAGGAGTGAAGTAAGCAATTATATTCCGCATTTTTGTGTGCAGAATCCTTCTTCTCTTACCACTAAATTAAGGATTGTGTTTCACGCATCTGTAAAAACCACTTCTGGCAAAAGCCTAAATGAAATTCTAATGAGTGGGCCAACAGTGCAGCCGGAGTTAATTGATATTCTCTTAAGATTCAGAATTTTCAAATGCGCCTTTGCTGCTGACATAGAAAAAATGTATCTTATGGTTAAGTTAAACGATGAGCATACTTCTTATCAAAAAATTCTATGGAGAGAAAAACTCGTTAGAACCGCTAAAAACGTATAGATTAATGATGCTAACCTATGGACTGGCGTCTTCTGCCTTTTTAGCTACCAGGTGTTTGAAGCAAATTGGGATAGATAATGAGACTACCTTTCCACTAGCGGCTGCTGCCATTAAAAATTCCTTTTATGTAGATGACCTGTTGCATGGAGCAGATTCAGAGTTTGAAGCAATTCAATTATTCAAACAGATTTCGGATCTCCTATCAGGAGCCAATTTCCAATTAAGAAAGGTCAGAAGCAATGCTGAATCTATGATTAATACTTTGCTTGGGGAATCCCAAGGGGAAGATCTTGTTGCCTTAACCTCCGACAATTCAAGTAAGGTGCTCGGCCTGTTCTGGCACACCGGAAGTGACACCTTGCATTTAGCTCACAATATCAAAACATCAATTTTTACTGATTACACTAGCTGGACTAAGAGTAAGGTGTTGCATATTGTAGCGGTACGCTATTTTTAATATTTTTTAAATTTCACAAATAACTGTCGATGCGAGGCGTCACTCCCGCCGCCGCCAGCCGGGTCGGCGCGCCCCCTCCGCTAATGGAAGGGATGACAGCACGCGCCCCTCTAAAAGTTTTATGGCCATCGTCCGCGAGTCGACCCTCATCCCGTCACGCACCCGAGCGCCGCGGAGTGAGTAACAGCTCCGGCGCCGCGTTCGAGGGAGAATTATTATTTTGGGACTTAGTTCGTGGACACTGAGCTCTGCCGTGGGGCAGTGACCGGTGACTAGTTTTCTCCGAGATTCGTGATCGTGAAAACTCCAGAGAACTTTCCGTAAGAACTGCTAATTTGTGTGAACGGAATTCGCGATCATTCACGATCCGGGCCAGCTGACCGTCGCCGCCGCCGCCGTCACCGCCGCAGCCGCTGTCGCCGCCGCCGCTCCTTTGGTAGCTATTGTGGAAGGACGTTTCTCGGCCTGGCAGGGCCATCTCAGCCGCCGACCCAGACGGAGAGAAGCCGCGACCCCCGCCGCCGACGCCGAGGGCCGCCTACACGCCGCCCCCATTCAGGCATAAACTTCGGTCAACGACCGCCAAAGAACTATTGTGCATTGCTGTGCCGCGCTTAGGCACTTGTTTCCTCATTATTGTCAGCCAGAAGGCGAATGGCCTAGAGTTTGTTGGGGCCTGTAAAGGAATTTGATTGTAATTCTCGTTCTTTCTCTCTTTTTTTAGATTTAAGTTTTATCTCATTTTTTCTTTCGTTTCTAACTGAGCTCATCAGGTAGGGCCTTTCTTAACTCTTGAATCACTGTAACTTCCCCGGCCTATTATTAGGCGGGAATAAACCTTTTTATTTGCTTTACCAACCACTGAATTGTTTCTGTAGTTAGCAAACGCCTTACGACTCCTTCCATCCGAGTTAGATTCTAAGCAGGTGACAAAGTTGGCCGACTGAGCAAGGCCCGGGCCGCCCTCGTTGACTTCGGCGCACACCCACGCCGCCGGAGCTCGACGCTGTGGTTGACAATCGACGCCAACCGTGTGGCTCGATAACGAACCTAGGGTGTGACAATATCGCAGCATCTCTCTACGACCCTTTGGGTTTAGTTACACCTGTAACGAAAAGATTCAAAATGTTTTTTGCAGTCTCTTTGGAAAGAAAAGCTGGAATGGGATGTTAGTCTAACATCAGACTTAGTCTATCAGTGGGAATGCCTACTGGTAGAGGTACCTTTATTGACCAAATTGATTTTTCCTAGAAGGATGACAATTGATGGAGCTAGCAGTATAACTCTGGCTGGATTCTCTGACGCATCGTCAAGGGCCTACGGCGCTTGCATTTTCCTAGTTTCTGTGGCCCCTCAAGGGCAGGTCAGTTATCTAATAGCCTCAAAATCAAAACTTGCACCTTTAGTTGGCACTACAATTCCCCGTCTGGAATTATGTGGCGCAGTATTATTAGCCAAATTTATGAAGAGGGTTCGCGATGCTTTGTTTTTAGTTTGTAATATTGACTCTGTACATTTGTTTACAGACAGCACTATAGTACTCCACTGGATTAAACATGCTCCAAATAAACCTGATGCTTTTATCTCTAATAGACTTGCTGTGATTAGAGAGTGTTCTCAGATGGAAGAATGGGCACACATCTCGTCGAGAGAAAACCCAGCTGATCTCATTTCACGGGGATCTACGGCCAAGAAACTAGCTGCTAGTAAAAATATGGTTTAGGGGTCCTGAATGGTTGGGCCGAGCCGGTTTCTCAGTGGAATGCACTGCCTGAGGTCGCTTGATGGTGGTAATGTACCGTACTGCATCATTCACAACCTTTCTTGCCACTGCCCGTGCAGAGGAAAAAATGCTTTGTCTTCGAGCTCATTAATAAGTTCAACTCTTACCACTCATTCACTTCTCCCCATAGCTCGTCATTCGCAGTTTTTAACTGTTTTTTGACGTAAATAAAATAAATAAATAAATACCACAAGCTGCTGAGGATCACAGCGTATTCCTTGCGATTCATACATCAATGTAGAAAACCGGGCTTCAATAATGGAAAAGAAGGCCGGACCTATATCGACAAGTGAGCTAAGAAAGTCCCTTCAATTGATTGTGAAATGTGTTTCAGAAGGAATTCTTTTCTCCTTAATATAGTGACTTGGTCAATAAAAGAGAGATCGCTAAGAATTCAAAAATTTTGAATCTTCATCCTTTCTTAGACAAGGATGGTTTAATCCGAGTCGGTGGTAGATTAAGACTATCCATTTTGCCTCCAGAAGCAAAACACCAAATTATTCTCCCAAAGTTGTCAGACAACAATTTTGGATTCCTTTAATTCGCCGACTCGTGAACAGTGTAATCCACCACTGCTTACCTTGTGTCAGGTGGCAGGCAAAGCCGCTGTCTCAAATAATGGGGGGAACTTCCCTCATCGAGAGTTGTACCATCGAAGCCATGGGAGTTTACTTCAGTAGACTACTGCGGCCCCTTGCTGACAAAGCCGGTTGCTGGTAGATGCAGGGCTCGTTCTAAGACATGGATTGTGATATTTGTGTGTCATGTTACCAAAGGGGTTCACCTCGACATTGTCGAGAACTTGACCACCCATAAATTCATAGCAGCTCTAAAAAGATTCGGTTCTCGCAGGGGATACCCCAGTGTCATTTATAGAGATAATGCCAAAACGTTTGGGAAGGCAAAGAGCCTGCTGGCGGAATTGTCTAAGATATTTTAGCTCTCATTAGGATCACTCAATTTTAAAAAAACTTTCTTGCAATACACGGTGTGGAGTGGCAATTCTGTCCTCCTCGATCTCCCTTTCGCAATGGGATTAGCTGAAGCCGCAGTAGGGCTCATTAAAGCATCATTTAAAACGCTCGCTAGGGCAAAATTGTATTTCTCTTTCAGAACTGAATACTCTATTAGCACAGATCGAACACATATTGAACTCTCGACCCTTGGCTGTTTGCTCCGAAACAGACACTGACACCCTTTTACTAACTCCAAATCATCTAATTTATGGACATTCTCTCAACTCAATGGTTTTCGATTTAGAAGCAGATCAGAAGAGCCCTACACCCCGTCGTTACATGGTAAGCAAGGCAATTAAACAGCATTTGGAAAATTCTGGTCCAAAAATTATCTTTCTTCACTACAGGTTCGTACTAAGTGGAAGTCTGTTTCACCAAACTTGAAAGAGGGGGATTTGGTCATTCTGATCGAAGATTCTCCTCCACCTCTGTGGAAAATAGGCGTGGTCATTCAGCCTCTCCCCGATGCCACGGGCAGGGCTCGAACCGTGCAACTCAGAACTGCATCAGGGCTGACCACTCGGACAGTGCAGAAGCTGTGTATCTTGCCAAAGGAGTATTAATATTTAATCTTAGACTTCCATCAGGGGGCATATCTCCAGATATCGCCACGGGACCTGGCGCTCCCGGAGATCAACCTACCCGAGCCACCCCTCCCCCCACACACACATTTTTAAAAATTTTTTTAATATACAGTTGCTTGGCGTCAGAATCGAGACCTGATTTGAAAATGCTATAGTTACAATGTCGATATGCTTGTCACCACACCTCCTGCATAGGATGTCTATGAACTCTTCTTTTATGGAGTTAAGATGAAGTACCCTCTCATTTTAATGAAAATTTAGGCTTAGCGTTCTCTTCAGGTAAGGGTTCCTAAATACCCGGCCTAGAGACGTCAAAAAGGGTAACCTTAGAAAAATAACATGTTCTAGGCGCCCCAGCGTGCAGCAGCTGGAGTGGTGAAGACCGAACATCGAATAAGACAAAAACGAAAACAGTGTATTTGCACGTGTATCGTGCTAACACAAATTCTAGAAAATTGTATCTGCTCTTTTCTGACAGTACACCAAATCCATTTGCCTTTCTTATCACTTCGTGCCGACGATAATGATCAGCTACGTTATTTGTTCTTTATTTTACCTAATAGGTTCTCGCGTTGTGGGCTCCTGTTCAAATGGCAATTCTGACAAAACAAGAAAGATGGCGTTCGGCGACCAGCTGTGACTGCAAGGGGCGTTTCTGTAGGTCCGGACTTCGAATTTTGCTGCTGCATGCGAACGGCCGACACGTCTCGCGTGGGCAGAGCTTTCTGAGTTGGGTTAATTTCTTTATGAAACCAATTGGGATGTTTTTTGTTTGTTTTCTTTTTTCTTTCAATATTGATTGTTGTGCATTTCTTTCTTCGTCGATTACTAAAGAATCCTTCATTGCCTGGCATTTCGCGTGTGGGTGCAAACAATGCTCATTGGTTTGTTGTCTGTTTCGTCTTTCTCATTCGGATGACTGAAGATCATCGCCGAAAAATCGCATTATGTATACAAAGGTGCAGGAGCACGCTTACTTTAGTACGTCCGTGGAACCCGATTATTTGTTTATTCTTTGGTTACAATTCTTCTTTGTTTGTCTTCTTTTGGGGGGGATTGATGTTGTTTGTTTTTGCTTTTCTCTCTTTCGCTGTCTCCGCATATAGAACGAGGATACTGTGCTACCCAAAGCTTGAAAATTCTCTTGTCTGGCAGGTCCCAGTTCGACGTCGTGCGCGGGCGGGAGTTATGTTGGCACATACATTCCTTATTCGTTCATATTGGCGCCGTGGCGGGAGATTGGTTCTTAAACACCATCTTTGGCCCTTTATTGCTAGCTCAGAATTTGCATTTTGAACGTACCGCGTCGGACTTCCAAATTCCCTCCAAAACAAGCAAGACGCTAAAAGCAAGAGAGACGCAAGGCGCTAAAAGAGCGGGTATATAAAATTCCTGTTTTCTGTCGAAATTGCATTCGTTCCTAGTCTCTGGTCGTAATAGTTTCATCTGTCTTCGACAGGGGCAGCACTTGCTGGGGTTCCGTCCCAGGCCCTCTGGTGCAGAGGAAATTATTAAAGACACACTCAAGCTCCGTTTTAACCAATGACAGCATTCCATTCACATAAATTCAAACAGCGAAACAGGCTTTTCAAAGTAGTCGCTCCGCCCAGTGAACGCTCTTCAGTGCGCTCGCATTAACGTTCCAGAGAACAGTTTAACTTAGCAAGGTTGGCATACCTGTCGCCTTTTAGAAAGCTTTTCAAAGAGAAGCCATCTTTTCGCGGGAAACGCTGCATGGATGAGCAAATTTGTGTAATACAGATTAAAGAAGGCATTGCTTTTCGTGTGAGACTCAGGTAACGGGTTGAACGATTTATTCCCTGATTGTTTATTTATTTATTATACTATCTTCTAATGAGAAGGGTATACTGTGTCTTTTCAGAGATCGAACGAGCGAACGAAAATAGCAGAACAGTTCGTCTCGCCGTAATCAAAATTATGATCGCTCTCCCAAAAAATTGAACAATAACCCAAATCTGAAAAAGGAGCTATATCGCCGCCTTAACACTCATCAACATATAAATTGATTAGAGATTACATGATTCTTTCACATAAGAGGAACCTCCAAGAAATTTCATCATCATTACAAGTGCCACAGCAAAATGTTAATACTCATTACCTCAAAAAGCTGGCACAATGTCTTCAATGAAATGGAAAGTTATGTGTCCTTATTGATAGATGAGGTTTATGTAAAGCGGCTCTAAGTTAAACGGAAACAATAATGTAGGTTATGCTGAAGGCAGCACTCAAGTTGCAAAAACTGTCCAGCTCATTTATGATAAGTTCAGCGTTTGGCAGGTTCAAAGAAATTGGTAATTATTTCCTGTTAATTGCTTTACCGGTGAAGAATTAAAGGACTATGCCTTCAAGTTGTTCAGTATGTACAAAAGTTGGGATTTCTTGTAACTGCAATTGTAACAGATAACAATAGGATTAATCAAAAAATATTCTGTGCCATGTCTACAAATGAGCGTATTAATAACCCAGATATAACAAAATTCCTACATTTTTAACTTATGATTCAGTCCACATATTTAAAATTTGCGCAAAACTGATTAATCATAAAGATCCTTTGAAGAGTATAACTTTTCCAGATTTTGAGAATCCGTCAGTCACCAGGGTAGCCTTTGATCATTTAAGAGAATTTTTTAATAGGGAACGTGATTTGTTGGCAAAAAAAAACATACAAATTAAATGGAAAAGTTTATTCCCATCCAAACTTGAAAGGCAGTGTGTACAATATGTAGAAAATGTTTTCCATGATTCAACAATTGCTGCATTGGATACTGACATAAAATATAAAGATACAGTTGAATATTTAAAACTCATAAAAACGTGGTGGTCTGTGATGAATTCCAAGAACTGTTTCAAGGGAATTGTAAAAAGGGATGAGTGGTCTGGACCTATTGCAGATGTTGCTGACAAGAAAATACATTTTCTGAAACAATTTATGACATGGTTAGAAATTGAGATCTCGTTAAGTAAGGGACACTGACTAGAGACACATGCAAGGCATTAATGAGGTGTACTTCTGTGTCAGTAAATTTTAACAGAATATGCTTTGAAACATCTAAATGTTAATTATGTTCTTGCGGGCAAGCTTCAAACATTGTCTTGCGAAACGGCTTTCGCAGTACAGGTCTTTATCAGGATGTAACTATATATTTCCTATCAACAAATTCTTGAATCTGAAAAAAAAAATTAGATACAAAAGGTTTTTTGAAATGATAAGAATTGGTAAACTCTCTTTGGCAGATATGGTGACAACAGTTTCTGAAGTTACTGATGTCAGTGATGAGTCGACTGAGAGCATAACAAATGAGTTGTCATGCCTTTTGTCTGGGGATTATTTGCAAAATGTTAAACATGATGAGTCTGCTAAGTATTATATTTGTCGCTATGCACCTCAATCAGTATGCAGAAATATTGTGTGTAATTTGTGTATCAGTAACTTCAGGCATTCCAAAGGTTGTAAAGTAGGAAATAAGTACTACGATATTTTGCAAAGAGGTGGATTAAGTTTCCCCTCAAAGTATATGCTTACAATTTTTGAACATGCAAGTGCTGTATTTCAAAGCATATTGAAGGACGAGGAATTAGAAAAAAAATTTATGATGGCAAAAAATCAAACATGTATTTTGATTTCTCTTGCAAGAATGAACCTGTAGGAACACAACTTCTATAATGATGCCGGTGAGTGTTGTGAATGTGGGGAGAATTTAACTGTATTGTTTGACTCTGCAATTTCAATTTTTGTGAATATCTTATTGAACAATTTTTGTAAAATACAAAATAATTGTGTAGTAAATGTTGCCCAGAAAAGGAAATTAAAAACTTTCATATGAACTTTAATACCAATGTAAGCTTTTTCTAGTATTTCCCCTTAAAGCTCCTTCCCCATCACCAAAGTCTCTGATGAGATTCTAGATTTTGATTTAGATAAGCAAAGTGACAATTCTAGTGTTAGGTTAAAATTTATAACATATCTCGTATAATACATCATTCATTCATACTGTAACAGCACATGTGGGTGGTCGCGGCCGCGGAGTCACCCCGAACGGAGCCACAGTGCAATGCTCTCAGAGGGGGAGAGAGAGAATTCCGTTACATTTACAACGCGACTTGACGCGTGTGGCACGGCTCGCATTGCGTGAGCGGCCGGGGCCGGAAAAGGGATTTTGGCGATAATGGTCAGTCGCAGAGTGACAAACGTCTTGTCAATAGAAAACTTGTCAAGGAGGGGGATCGCGCTCCGCCAAGGGAGAAGGGTTCTTGTTGGTGTTTGTTCCGGAGACATCGAGGCCTCGCACTCCGGGTGGCAAGGCTTCCGCCATACGTGACCGTGGGACGGTCAAGGAAGAGCCATAAAAAGTTATATTCAATGGCAGGGCATCCCCTAAGTTAGACAAAGCTAGTGTGGAGAGCGGAAGGAATTCTTCCGAACTAAAAACGTGTAGAAAACAGATCTTTCACTTCCTCGGGAAAGCGGAAGGGCCTTGTGAGCTCAATAGCCTCTCGACTTTCTTTGTCAGGCGAAGGGACACCCCGTACCCAAACATCCCTAAAGCGTGGGCGGTTTATGGCATCATGACTGACTAATCAGCGAGTCGGCACACGACAGGACCCTGGCGGAAGGGGACCGTCTTCGGGCGCTCCGAGAAGAGATAGGACGCCGGGGGTCACGTGGGTGCCCTCGAATGTTTGGGTGGGGACAGACCGCGAGACCTTAAATAAGCTTACACAGAGATTCGACCTAACAGAGAGAGCATGTCTTTGATTCCCCGAGTTTCCGTTCTCAGAGCGACACCTCAGAGCGACTTTCTGCTTAAGCCTTAAGCAACTAGTGCGATCTACTCGTTACTTGAACTTGTGCGCTGCAACGCAACCACCTCCAAGGAGAAAGCGTGCAGCCACCCACCGCTGGGGAAGACGGAGGAGGGGGCCAGCGGAGCTGACCACGTGGTCGACCTCTCCACCACTCCCCGCGAGGTCTTCCGCCGAGCGCTTCTCCAAAGCAACCGGCGCTTTCGGGAGGAGGCGCGGCTTCTGCCGCTGCCGGACTCTTCCGACGACACGAGCGACTCCGACGAGACGATGACGGACGAGACCGCAACAAGGACCATGGAGACAGAAGAAGAAGACGACGCATCGACTACCAGCGAGACGGCGACAGCTAACGAGGCCACCAACGCTGAAGCCAGCGTCAATCAATTT
Organism: Acheta domesticus; assembly: GCA_031308135.1. NCBI lineage: Eukaryota > Metazoa > Arthropoda > Insecta > Orthoptera > Gryllidae > Acheta > Acheta domesticus. The sequence goes on along the minus strand of JAHLJT010005437.1, from coordinate 2,738,353 downwards.
GGAAGACGACCCCACGGCTCCTCCGAATCCTCCCCAAGGACCTCCAAAAAGATCCTCCTGGGCGACGGGTTCACCCTGGTTACAAAGGGGGCCAAACCCCAGCCGGCGAACCCTCCTGCACCTCTTGTGACAACGAACCAATTTCAACTCCTGACTCCCACTGGCAACGACGACAAGGAAACCACAACCGGAAACCCTGACCCACCACCACCTCAACCAGTACCATAGACAACCAACACGGCAAAAGGAAGAATTGGACCATTCAAAACCGACCTGAAATCCATCTTTGACCCGACAGAACTGACTAAAGACTTGATGAAAGCAGCATCAAATCAAATGAGTGTAAAATGTACCCGGACGGACCTGCTTGTTCAACCACTGACCCTGACTGCATACTCAAGGATAAAGGACCGACTTGAACAGATCACCAGAGACCCGAGCCTGAAAGGACTTTACTTTACCACTGTCTCCTATCACTTCAACCGGGCAACAGAGGAACCATGCATCAAGTTTGTCATCAGAGGACTACCCCCCAAATTCGACCAGGACCTGATAAAGGAGACAATGACGGGACTGACAATTACATGCCACCACGTGACCGAAATGATGAGACGAGACAACAACGGCACGCTAATTCCTCTGGGACTGTACACAATAGAGACCAACAGACGTGAAATGACTGACCTACGGACCCAACTAAGGCCCATCGGACTCTACAAAATCCACGTTCAGGACTACCGACTAACGGACAGAATACCACAATGCAAAAACTCCCAAATGCTTTATCACTCGAAGACTTACTGCCGACGCCCACCGACCTGTGCCCTCTGTGCTTTGTCCCACCCCACAGAAGAATGTCCATCCCACACCTCCCCTGACAGATCTTTTGTCCCATCCTGCGCCAATTGTAAAGACCCACAAAACCCCCACCCTGCCTATGACCAATCCTGCCCCGTTATCAAAGCCCGCGCCCTCAGACAGGAACACATATCCAAAACCCAAATCACTTCAGCCTCACTACCACCACCTACCATGTCAACCCAAAACTTCCCTCCTTTTCAGCAGCGAAACATCTCGTATGCCAACATCATCAACCCCACCCAACAGAACCCAACCCAACCACCTCCACAAACTGCCTCACCCACCAGCAACATCCAAGACATCATCTCCCTCCTCACTGACACTCCCACCCTCCTCCAAATACTGACAGGTCCCAAGAAACAATTACTAAATTAATCACAGCAGCAATAAAACTTGTCGAAATCCTCTATTAAATGGCTCCCCCTCCTCGAATCCTATCCCTATCCTTGTGGAACGTGAGAGGCGGCTTAACCCATAAGAAACCCATCCTTACCCAATTCCTAAACGACTACTCCATCGGTGACCTGCTACTACAAGACACATTTCTGGGCTGACCCCAGACAGACAATTTAACATACCGAACTACATCACCAACCGTACAGACAAGATCCTTTGCCCCACGAGGCGGCACGGCAATCATCACCAAACGATCCATCCCCCACACCCCGTGCCAACTTCCCCCAACCACAGCCCTGGAGTGCACTGCCATCATCGGATTCACCTCTTCACCAATCATCATCTCATGCTACAAACGACCAAACATACCTGTACCGGACGCCGACTTAAACATCATCAGAAACTTACCATACCCATTCATCATAGCAGGAGACTGGAATAGTAAATCGACTTCATGGGGCTGCGCGACAAGCAATGTACCGGACTAAGACTAGAGAACTTTATAGACAGACACCCGGACATCCTTATCAAAGCCCCACCAGAACCGACACATCTCAACGATACCCCACATGACATACTTAACTTCGTACTAAATTCCTCCCAACTCCACGTAACCATCCCCTACTCAAAATACGACTTATTAGACCTTTCCGACCACCTACCCATCGTCTTCACCTGCTCCATTTCCTCGTACTCTTACCCCACACCACCACCCCCTCGCGTGACAGACTGGAAAGCCTACAACCACAGAATTTCCAAATGAATCCATCACCCCACAACAATAGAGACAACTAACGACATAGACAAACCAATTACACACCTGACCCACCAAATCAGACAAGCTTTCCGGAAGACTAGCACCTTTAAAAAGATTTCTCATCCCATACTCCTGACGATACTGACTATGATACGACACAAACGAAGACTACAGCGACACTACTACAAATACAGACGGACGAAGACAAGACACTACTAAAATAGACCCAAAGGAAACTTCATAACTTACTGCAACGCCACGATACTACAAAATATGACGACCTACTGACGGACAACAAGCCCCAACAACTTATACAAAGTCATCAAGGCAGTGCGCAACCATCCCACCCGAATCTCTCCTATCCTTACAAACAACACCCTCACCTTCGACCCCCAAACCATCACCAACACCCTTGCCCAATCCCTTGCCGTGCGCTTCCTCCCTCCCAAACTCCCCATCCCCGACAACGCCCTCAACTACCTCCGAACCCCTGCACTCCGTCCCGAGCGACAACGAACATGGACGACATACGACACAGAAATGAAACAACTCCTGAAGACAATAGACTGCAACAAGACCCCAGGACCCGATGGAGTCTCCCCATCCCAACTTCAACACCTTCCCCGGAATGCCATTGACCTCATCACCCTCATCCTTAACTCCTGTCTCAGATTATCCTATTTCCCCGCCGCTTGGAAGACCGCCCGCGTTACCATGCTCCAAAAACCCGGCAAGGAACATCGGTTCCCCACCAATTACCGTCCTATCAGCCTGCTACCCGTCCTATCTAAATTATTTGAAAACATCCTTCTCCTCCGCCTCACCCCTATCCTCGATCCTATCATTAACACTTCCCAATTTGGCTTCCGTGAGGGCCGCTGACAGTGACTTACCCTCACCAACGCTTTTGGGATTTGGTGACTCACCCTCACCCAACGCTTCCAATGGACCCATCATATTCACCAGCCCAGAACGAAAACAGCACGCATCACCGGAGCCCTCTACCCCATCCAACCCTTTCCGTTAAAAATAAACTACAAGCCTATCCTCTCCTACGCACATCCCACCTGGTTCAGAACATCCCATCGCAATAGAATCATAATCACCCGCGCTGAAACCATGTCCTCCGATATATCTTCCGTCCTCCCCCACTCACTTCCTTCAACCACCTCCGACGCCAACACAACATCCCGCATATCATCACCTACCTCCACAATTCCGCAACAAATCAAATCAGAAAATTCATCCATAACCTCTCTTCCGCACCCTCATCATCCCACACCACCATATCCTCCGCAACCCTCCACGCCATAGAACCAAACAGCATCCGCTAGACATTTTACAACTGCCACCTCCTATTACCTGAGCAGAGGGCGCTCTGACAGACACTAAGGCGACATGACTTACGAAGACGACTAACAAATCACGAAACTTAAAACTCAAGAAATTGGTAAGAAGGCCGGATGGCGTAATTGCTACTGTCGTCGCTGGGTAATCACTATGGTGTTATTGATGCCATAATTATATAATAATTCAATGTAACCAATAACTTAGCCTAAATATAATTTTATGTTATATAAATGCATAATGCAAGAGTACATTGAGAATGTGTGTGGTTTGATGATAGTTCTTTGGATGTGTGGATATATAATGTTTCATCTTCATCAATAAATGCATGTGTGATAATTATTTAAGTAAAATGATTTTTTTAACTTTGTTTTTTCAAAATACTTAAATTTATCTTCAAGGCAATGTCTCAGCCAGTGTTGAAAGAAATATATCTAAGACACCAATAAAGATTACTGAAGCACAGTATGCAAAGTAAAGTTTTTTATAGTGAAATTGTGAATTTGTTTCCAATTTGGAGAGATTATATATTGAACTAAATTGGAATTGCTATTTATTTAAAAAATAACAAAATGTGTTCACCAAAGACCTATCGAATATCAGTATCGGTACGAGTCTGTGATAGTGTGAGGTTGAAGTATCGAGTGCGCTCGTGGTTAAATATAAAAAGTTTGGGTATTCAGTACATTCGAGATTACATGTGTGGTTTGGGAGATGCGGACAGTCCTTGCGAGTGCGCATATATACAGGTGGGTCTTTCTGACAATTGGTTTTGACGTTATTTGTGGATTTTGTTTTGCCGCCTGACGTCCGTTCCAGCCTTGCGCCGAAGCAGCAACGGTAAATAACTGGATTAATGATGAAATTCACATAGGAAGAATATACAACGATCATTCAAAACCTTTGGTTAATAAATGTGGACACGAAGAAAGGAAATTAAGACACTCTCTCGTACCGGAAACATTGTTGATAATAGCAGTGTTGAATTTCTCAGAATTGCGTAGTTGTCAACGCGTGTTCATTTAGCTAACTTTGCCGATGTCTGGGACGGGAGCCCCGACCCAAGCGTAATTAAGAAATCCTGTAGACATATTATTTTCTATCACTTAGGTTTTGTTCATTGTACTACAATATTTTGTACTAAATTGATTGGTATCATTTATTAATTTATTAATATTACTTATTTAACTCCTTTCCTTCCCATTGCTGACTTTGGGAGTCGCTATATTTATATTGGACAATATTTTAAAACATAAAGTGAGAAAAGTATCACTGATGCCGCCTTTTGTCAGCTTCAACCTGAATTTTCAAAACTATTTTAATATTACATATTATATCGTATTGAATATGGCTTTATTTAAATGCTGTAAGACGGCAGCAATGCTACAATTGTATTTGTATCAAGTGTGGAGCTTGTTACCATAAAAGCCACATTGATAGAATACAAGACAGAATCGACATTGATGAAACGCGCATCATATGTTGTCACTGGATGATGATGTAACTATCCGAAGGTGTATGTTTCAAACCTTTTGGCAAAGCAAGTTTTGCTACTTCAAGATTTGCTGAATGAAACAGAAAAGAACAACGTTCTTCTCCAAGAAAGGTGGATAAAATGGCAAGCAGTGCTCCGAGTGGTCCTTCGAAGATGACGTATGCAGATGTGATATCCAGGATGGTCAACCATTACGCCAGAAAGGTTCCGTCAATCATCGTGAAATCGAAAACTAAATGTGATAAAGGTATTTTGTTGAAAAATATAAAAACCAAAATCAATGTTTGTGATAAGAAAGTTTCGGTCAGTTCTATTCGAGAAAGAGATGACGGGACAGTTTTGGTTAAGTGCAATGACCAATCAAACTGCGAGGTAATTGAAAACGAAATTAAACAGGTCCTTGAAAATTGCGAAGTTGTGAAAACAAAATTGAGAAATCCTAGAATCAAAATTGTAGGCATTGAAGAAGACTGAATTTGATAAAGATAGTGCGGCATTAGCTATTAGAAATCAGAATTTTGAAAACTCCGAAGCTTGCGATTGTGAATGTTCTCTATATCCAGAACATTAAAGCAAAGAAGACTAAAACCATATACGTGGAATTGAAACCAGAACTATTTCGCAAAGTAATAGATTCACATTCTATCTACTTCGGTTGGCAGAAATGCAAGGTATATGAAGATTTCAATTTGAGTCGTTGCTTTAAATTAATGGATATGGACATAAAGCTGCTAAATGTACAAATAGTCCTAGTGGTGCTTTCTGTGCGGGATCACACGATACTAGGGAATGTTCAAACGGGAAGGAGAAGTCGTATGCAAATTGCATTAAGTCAAATCAGAAATATGGACTGAAGTTAGCTACAAATCAATCATGCGTTCGATGAGGCACTCTGTCACAGTTACGATTATTATAAAAAAGTTGCAATATCTAGAACAAAATATGATGTTTAGACTGATATTTGTAACTAACATTGAATTGCATGGTTTATTTTGAAAACAACAATTTAGATTTGGTAACTATAAATTGTAAATGTGTAAACGATCTAAATGTTTTACTAAATGAAAATGGTCTGATTATATTCCATATTAATATCAGGAGTCTAAACAAGAACTATGATAACTTAGTGTTAAATATAAAACGATGGAAAAAAACCTGATGTCATTATCTGTACAGAAACTTTCAAAATAAGCTGTGCAAATATGTATGTAATTGAAGGATATGAAATGTTTTTGTAAATAGTTGTTCTAAATAAAAATGATGGTGTTTGTTTGTACACAAAGTCTGACTTGAAATGCTCAAATCGAGAAATTGCAATTGGTGATACGAAGGCGATAATTACAAATGTTGTTACTAATGTAGGTCAGATTTATATAACTTCTGTGTACAGATCACATAGTATATCCATTAATAAATTTAGAAATGATCTTCAGCATCACCTGCGAGAATATGATAATTTTGAAAATCATTTTGTAATTGGAGATATGAATTTAGATATACATAAGGAAATGTAAATACAAATCTGTATTGAATAATTTTTTTGAACATGGTTATAAATCATATATAAATATACCAACTCGCGTTACTGATAATTCAGCTTCTTGTATTGATCATATATTTGGTAAAAAAACAGATGATTTAGATGTAGATTCAATAGTCTATGACTTCGATCTCACTGATCATTCGGCAACGATAATCCATTTGAAATGTGATACTTCATCAAAAAAGACCTGCGAGTCAATAATTGAATATAAAATTAATTATCGTTTGACGAGGCAAATGCATAAATTAAATTGGAATTTGGTGTATCAGGCAATTAATGTAAATGAAGCAACAAATGTATTTATAAAACTCATACAGGAAGCTATCGATGAATCAAAACAAGTAATTAAAGGGAAAAAATAATAAAAACAAAGAAAGGAAAAAATGGATAACAAAGGGCTTAATAAGATCATGTAGAACTAAAAATTATTTATATAATAAAGTGAAAGACAACCCTCAAGATAATCAATTAAAATCTAAGTATATTAAATATAAAAATATGCTAACATTTTGATAAACAAGCTAAAGAAAAGTACTATAATGAGATTGTGAGATATTTGAATTGTAATGTACATTTAATGTGGAAATTTATTAATTCCACACTGGATAAAAGGATTCTAAAAAGAAATCAATAACAACCATTTTACCAGAAAACGAAGAGTTGCCTCTACAAGGTGAATTGCCTATTGCTAATTATTTGAATACATTTTTCGTCGAAATTGGGTCGAGTATCACTAAAGATTTTGATAATTTTGTCTTTGAAAAAAATATTATATTGAAATCAACCCCCTCCGAATCAATGTTTATTTTACCCCACTAATGAAACTGAAATACTAAATATAATCAACAAAATGAATCAAAAAATCCGCTGGTATCGATAAAATTTCTATTGCAGTAATAAAACACATAACTAAATTCATATCTCAACCCTTTGTATATATTGTAAATAAATGTTTTGAAAGTGAAATTGTTTCTGACCATTTCAAAAAAAGCAGAAGTGATTCCTATTTATAAAACAGGTGATGAAAGAAGGCTACAAATTATAGGCCTATATCATTGATATCAAATTTCGCCAAGGTATTTGAAAAGGTAGTTAAAGCAAGAGTGTTAAGTTTATTAAAAAACATAAAATCATTAATGAATTTCAATTTGGCTTTCAGGAAGGCAAAAGTACGGAAGATGCGATTAAATTTATTACAGATGAAATCAACCATAGTATCGATGAAAACATTCCTTGTTTGACTATCTTCTTAGATCTTGGTTAAGCATTTGATACTGTTAATCATGAGATATTGTTGAACAAATTATATAAAATGGGATTCAGAGGCACTTCTTATAATCTGTTTAAAAGCTATTTGACGAATAGGAAAACCGGTTGTCAGAATAAATAACGTTATTATGAGGAACAAATTGTAACCTGCGGTGTCCACAAGGTACTATATTGGGACCCATACTTTTTTTATTATACATAACGTTATTTTTGGAATATTGACTCAAGGTGAATTGGTTTCATTTGCAGATGATACAGCTGTAATTATTAAGGCAAAACGTGGGCCTGAGGTTCTTGAGCGAGCCGAACAAAATATGAAATTGATAACTACATGGCTAAAAGATAATTACTTAAGACTCAATATCCAAAAAACTGTTTATGTACTTATGGTAGTTATCTAGATAGCATTCCTGTCGATTGTGTGATAAAAATACACTAAAATTTCATGCGATACTAATTATTGTAGTTGTCCTGATATGAATAGAACATCGATTGCTAAGTATTTGGGGATCTATATTGATTGTAATTTTAAATGGAGTCATCAAATTCAACAAATTGTAAAAAGGTTAGATACTTGATTTATATCTTTTTATAAGTTGAGAACATACTTAATACTAAGCAATTGATTGTCTATATACTATGCATTGTTTTGGTCCATAGCACCTATGGTATTGTAGCATGGGGTGGAGCTTACGATAATAATATGAAAAGCGTTAATTGACATACAGAAACGAATTATAAAGATCATTTATAATAAAAGGAAACTATTCTCATCGGAAATAATATTTAGAGAAAATAAAATAATCAGCGTGAAGAAATTTTATATAGAAAAAGCGTTATTAACAAACTTTGAGTCTATGTATAATGATTATAAAACTATTTCAGCGACAAAGAGGAACACAGATATCATTCCGAAAAAAAATCATAAAGAAATTAGTAGACGTCGGCATTATTATATTTGTTACAAAATATTCAACGCGTTGAGTACAGAACTCAAAAATTGTGATGTTAATACACGAGGACAACGAAAGCGTATCAGATCCTGGATTATTGATTTGAATGATTCAGTAATTGCATCATTCTATCAACCCATGCAGTGACTAAGAAATAATGTCTGAATATGTCTCAAATTATATTATATTTTATATTATTTTTCATTTTATAATTTTCATTTTCTTTAATTTTGTTTTTTTCTACAAAAATGATAAATGAAACAGGTACATATATGATACATGATTAGTCATTGCAGGTTCGCGCACAAGACTATGTCTTCTGCGAAATAATGTCAGCATTATTTGTACTTTGTTACAACCTGTAAATAAATAAATAAATATAATTGTCTTAAATTTCCAATCCAGTAATTTCGGCACTCGCATTCTAAAAGTCACTCTGGGGACCAACATGTACTTTTAATTTGATTGTGGGTGGCTGTTAAAAGGTGTCAAATGTTTATGGTTAAGTTTCTGCAATATCAACAATTCTGCATAACCTTCTTCCATTGAATTTTTTCCACATTTCTGACGTGACATGGTAACAGATTTTTGTAATTCCTTTTCTTTTCATTTGTTATGAAAAAATAGCCAACGTTTATGATGTCTCTGTAACGTAGAAAAATAATGATAAATAGACATTTATCATGGTCTAATTCTTATTACGTGCAATAAGAATTAAATTTGAAACTGTTTTTGACGTAAATAAATAAATAAATAAATAACATTGTGACATTAATAGCTTACTCCGATGCAACAACACCGTTGCTGCACCCTGCCTCCAAATTTATTTCAGTGGCAAGTGAAAAACCTGAATCACCTGCATCGAATGTACCAATAACCTGATAACCATCCTCTAACACAAGCATTCTGTAGATACAGTATTACCGCTTCTTCTATTTCTAAACTGGACCTCGAGTCCCTCAACCTTAACACGGGATCAAGGAATTTGAGGTTTTGAAAGAATTTGAAGCTGCCTAATGCGAAGTGCGACTGCTTCGGCATACGCTGGGCACTCGCGGTTGTTCGCCGCGTGTTGCCTTTTGCAGTTAAAACAAGAAAGTTAATATTTGGTTTGGACGGGCATTCCGATGCGAAATGCTCGCCAGCGCACGCCATGCAATGGATCGGCCTGCAGCACCCTTTGCTGGTGTGTCCGAATCCAAGGCAGCGGCCGCATTGCGTCACGACTTGGCGCACTTTAGGTTCCTCAAAGCGGACATCGTGGCTGCAAAGTGCTCTGATTGTGTCGATAGTGCCAATGTCTTTAACCCTTTCACGCACAAAAATAAACCAAAAGGCAAAATTACTTTAAAATATCTTTAAACTCTTTATTTGGCATTAAACAATCATATAATTATCGTTTTGACAAAAAAAATTGTATAGTTTTGCGAAAATCGTAAGGGACATATGTGTCCCAATGTGCCTCAAAGGGTATATTTCACAGGAAACCTATCGGGCCTCACCAATTGAAATAAAATAACAAATTTATTTTTTAACATGGTTATCTTATATGTAAGTCATACATTTTCAAGTGTGAAATTTTTCAAAACAATTTCTTCCATTTGTAAACATAAATGAACATTGCATGTAGAGCACACATTATTTGTGCGATTTTCAACATTTTCTTTGGCACAATTGACACATCTCTTTCGCGTGCTAACTTTGATCATAACATGAGAAACTTTATGGTGCCGTTTTTCATTACTCAGTCTCTTCGCAGTCATGATAGTAGAAGGTACGGTATTCTTCCGTGACGAAAAATCACCAATTAGGGTCCGAGCTACAAGCTGACGGTACTCTAAGCATGATAATTGCGCCCCTTCTACACAACCCTGTTCAAGCAATTTGCAGTAGACAATGAATGCATTATTCACCAGCAATGTCTAAATGTCAAAGAACAAACGAAGATAATACTTAATCTTAGATTTTCTGTCTATTTCATAGCAAACTTTTCGTTGATCCATCAGATCAACTCCGCCCATATGTTTATTATATTTTAAAACTATTTCAGGGCAAACAACATCAATCTTTTGATCAGATCCTGCCTTTCGCCGCTTTACAGTAGCAGTAGGAACAGGAGACAAGAAATTTGTTAGTAATGTACAGATTTGTTGTCCATCCATTTTACAAATGATATACCCTGAAAACTTGTAGCAAAAATTTCTCCTCTTTTCATATTTTTGTCCAATGGTAAGTTTTTTGGAACATTTTTCCTGTTAACACGAACTGTTCCACAAGCTTTTATGTTTTGTTTGCTAAATTGTATTGTAGGTTTGGTGAATTAAAAAAGCTATCAATGTAGATTTCACAACCTAATCCTTGAATACACTTGGTCAGCTGCATCACAACTGATTCCCCTAAACCAATTTCGGGACCACTGTTCTTTCTACCAGTATAAAGATCAAATTCATACAGGTACCCTGTTTGTGAATCAGCCCTACACCATAATTTGAATCCCCATTTAACTGGCTTGTTTTTTACATACTGTTTCATAATATTGTGACCTTTGAATTTAATCATATGCTCATCAATAGATTGAGATTTTGTATTGTTCATGGCTTTCTGGAAACTAATGTTAAAATGATTCATTACAGGTCTGATTTTATAAGCTCTGTCATATTCAGGAGAAGTTCTGTCCGGTTGATTTTGGTTATCAGAGAAGTGTAAATTCCTTCTGATTTCTTCAAATCTACTTAGGGGCATTATATTCGCTATGAAAGGTACACCCATATCTGGTTGAGTGGACCAGTAACTTCTTATAGTAGGTAATACATGGTATCCCATCACATAGTTCATCCCTAAAAAGGCTTCATTTCACTTTTACTAACCGCATACACATTTCCATTCTGAATAGCATACTTTATAGATTCAGGACATAAAATTTTATCTATCAAGAAATCAAAATTTGTGACGGCAGAAAAAACTTCGAATGGACTTATTGACGATATGAGCTCAGAATCACTAATGGTTATTTCACCGAAGTTATAATCTAGCTTCTTGAAGTTATGCTGTTGATAACAATTATGTTTCCATTTGAATATTGGAACTTTATTTAATTCTACTCTATTCTGTTGGGATTGATATATCTCCGACTTTGAATCTGTGTTAACATCTAAATTTGGAGTCTCGATATAAACAGTTCAATACCAGCATCTATATCTTGAGCAATAAACTGCTGATCCTCTTCATCTAGTAATAAATCATCTTCTCCATCACTATTATCAGCTACCAGAAGCTGCAGAATTTCATTTCATTTAATTGAAATTCTCGATTGCGATTCTTCGCCATCACCTTACGAAAACAAAGCGTAAATATCACTAAACGCACCAGAGAAAGACCACTTGTACATTACATTACGTACCAAATAAGGTTATGGTTGACGCACATTGGGACATAGGTGTCCCAATTGCTTTTTTTTTTTACTTTTTGTGCATTTACTGTAATATATAGAAAACTAATAACTCAGAATCAAAAATACATTTACCACAGAAGAATATTTTCATATAACATGTGAAACAAATCCGGGGATGCAGTAATTATTGCGTTTCAAAACTTCACTTCTTCTAGTTTGCAAAACAGTAACTTTCTATTCACTACACAGCTCACAAAATGGCGATTAGCAGTGCCGACAACATTTCAATATATTAAAGGCGCGTTCATAAACGCATGCTTATTCATTTCACAACTCAAAATATTTCCGATTAAGAGCAAAATAAAAATAAATCCTTGGGACAAATATGTCCCATGTGCGTGAAAGGGTTAAAGTTCGTTTCTGAGTGAGTAGAGGCCAAGCGGTTCTAGTACTTTCTCCCACTTGCCTTCGGCTGTTCGTCTTTCGCCTACTTTGCGCTTTAGCTCGTCCAAGTGGAAGACTGACGTCAAGCATTCAACATTCATTTCTCATTACGCCTGAGTCATGTCCACACTAATGGGCTTTACAGACCCATTTCTAAGAGGAACATCACTTCATTTTCTTGATTGTTTTTTTCTCATCTTTTATGTCATCTGAGGAATTTTAATATGAATAATTTTCTTTCTTGTTCCAGGGATTACATCACTAGCATCTTGTGCATTAGGTGGTAATAATCCCTTCATTTCAGCCCGTGAAAATACTCCGGCCTCTGCTGGAATATATAACACGCCTTTTCCTAAACCTCTCATTGCCATTGCATTCATCACTTGCTCTGTCATCTTTATCACTGTCATTCCCATTGTGGGGAAGCATTACTTGTAACACTAGTACCAACTCGTCCGCCTCAAATATTCTCTCTCTCACTGTCTTCGCTTTCTTCTTAGCAATTTATTATTTGCTCCGTATCTGTCCACAGCGCTTTTTTTTCTTTTGACAAGATGGTCTGAGCACTCATAGTGATACCAAGCCGAAACCCACAGTGAAGAAATGGAAGGAAAACAAATCAGCAAAATTCACCGCTGCCCAGCGTAATCATACGTAAAGTGAACCTCCGATAGCGGTGATTTCCTAAAGATGAGAACATTAACTGTGAATACAATACTTATATCAATGTTTATAGCAGTATTTTAAATTAGGAGAAAATTATAAATAAATCAATAAGTGTTTAATTGTAATTATTACAATTACTTTGTCTGAAATCAGTCATCACAAGCAAAATGTTCCGAATTGCACTTGGGGCAAGTAGTCGTTTTGTTCTTACAACTTCTACCATAAGGCTGAGAATGACTAATTTATCTTTTGCATCAGATTTGGAATGAGGTTGTGTAGAGTCATCAAGGACTCCCTGCAAGACAGCCATGTGGGCTGCGCTGCCCTGTTCTCTACCATTGATTTAGCCAGTAACATATACTGTGAGCATCACGCCTTTCTGAAATATTGGGAAATGACCTTTTCCCGTATTAATTACTGCTTTATATTTTTTTAATGTAACCAGTGCGTTCTTTTTGTGTTCTGATTTTCTGAACTAATACACTCCGCAGCGTCCCGAGAAATGATGGAATGGTTTGCTCGTCTGAACTTACAATAAAGTCGACGCTGATCAGGACTGTGATAGGATGCCATGAATGTATCTCATCTGCGGTTATCTCATGAGTGACACTGGCATATGGATGCCGATACTTCATCCCTGTTAGAGCTGAGATTGGATCATTATCTTTAGGATCTGTATTTGCTCCGGTTTTATCTTTCGATGGTGCTATCTATGAGCAAATTCAGTGGATGTTCACCAAAACGCATGGTTTTTTGCAGCTTCGGTTCGTCGGTAGGCAGAAGCTGCTTCGAAACGAACTTGGCTTGCCTAATTGTGTCATGAGTTTTCCTGCAATCAGTCGTTTATTTGTATGTGAAGCGCCCCATGCTCGCTAAATTATCGAACTCTCTCCTTTCAGCGGTTCTGTAATTTTCCCCAAGGTTGATGATTCACATTCTTTATAAAAACCAGTGTTCGACTCAATCTGAATCTTTCCTAATGAACAACTTCTTAAACGCACGGACATGACCAAATTATTAGAGTAAGCAAAAATATTTTTTCCAAGCTTAATTGAGAATAGTACACGCATTTTTAGAGATCACCCAACTTATTATGCAAGGCAGCATAGGGATTGGTTTTCTCCAGGATGTAGGTAATTAGGTCTTCATCAAAAAACATGAAAAATATTTCCATTGGGCTCAAATCATTTGACACATTCTGCTTTTTTGGCCATTCCTTCACACAGTAATCTAAAGGATCATTACACCAATCGTATGATTTCTTTTCCAATTTTCTCCGCTTTGGCTCAGATGGCATTGGACTATATTTAGAATTCTGCGATTCCTCACCTTGGGGCACGGCGTTATCTCAGATCTGTAGTTCAGCTGGGGCCAAGAGCTGTGACCCGGGAAGATTGTTTGGAATAACAGCATCCTCTTCCCCCGAGTCCTCATCAGTTACATCTTCGTTTGCGTTATTTAGAGGCTGAATGAAAACATCGAAGTCCTTATCACCTTCTACATGTACTCCTCCATCTTCCAAAAGAGTCAAAATTTCATTTAGTGTTAATGTACTGCAAAAAAGTAAAATTTGCGGTATTTACTAATGTTTTGTAAAGATGTTTTAAAATACGATACAAAAATTAATAAAAATATAAATCAGACAATTATCCGCCTTAGTGTGGTATACTTTGCTAAAAGTGGTATATTTTCCTAGTGACCTACATGTAGGACACCAAGTTTCTACACTAAATATCGAAGGTGTAAATACTAAATTTATTTATATTACTACATCAATATGATTGTTGAAATGTTTTCTTTTTAATAAAATTAATTGCGAACTAATTCCCTGAAGAATAATTGAACAGTACGTACTTGGCTTCATCGTCGCGCTCGAGAGAAGATATTTTTCAGGACGCTGAAATTCACGCTTGTGCAACTGAGAACACTATTGCAGAAGTGAGCAAGTTTAAACATGTATCGGTTATTTGAA